>JAUJPO010044919.1:0-16863 GCA_032270745.1 Tiaropsis multicirrata
AAGCAACCAAGCAACAATTTGCTTCCAATGATTGATACAATGGAATAGTATGCGTTGAGTCTCCATGTGTTTTTTTTTACCTCCATGTTTCAACGATTACAAAAGCGTACGTCAAAATTTCAATTTTAGGCGCGTTTTTTTTTACTCACCCGGTACTTTGTTCTTATAAAAAAACGCGTATTGATGGTGTTGGAAATGGCGAGAAGGAGGTGTTTGTTGACTAAAAATTTCAAATGCGGGTGATGGCATATATTTTGAAAATTTCCAAGGAATTCCAAGGAAATGAACGTATATTTTGACCCTCATTAGTTATAAAGTTATTATATATAGAAGTCGAGCATATCCACTTAAAATTTAGTCTAAATGTAGAGCACAATTTCAAACAAACAACTACATTATATTATACAAAGAAGCAAAAAGATAAAAACGAAGAAATGGCCCAGCTTCGCCCTCGCAAAGCTTGGACCAAGGGAAGCATTTTAAGCATGTAAATTAGAGGGTGGGAGGGTTAGGAATTTGAGAAAATGTAGAACAAAAGTACGAACATCCGAGCCTCAACCAAAATTTTGAAATGTTGTTATATATAAAAAAACGTGTATTTTATAAAAGATTTAGCTTGGGATTTAAACTCTACCTGTAAGTTTATCTGATTCACTGTTCGAAAGTTGATTTTAAATGTAAATGCCCAATTTTCTTTAGACGACCATTTACGATTCAAAGGTGACGACGTCATTTTACACGTCATCGATCATACAGATGCCGACAAAAGCTACGAATTCTTACCTGAGTCGTTCGACATTCACGTCATGTTTGAAGGTGTCGAAGATGATAATTTGGTTCAAATCAAAGTGGAGAGATACACCAAGAAAGAACGCCTAACCATCGGAGATAATTCGCGTAAAGTAAGTTAGACGATGTTATCGTTTCACACTTTTCACATACTTGGCTGTCCCGATAAAACCATGGTTGAACATGTTTTCATGAATTATTGGGACAACATTTTGTCCCGATATGACCAACGTGTTCGTTCTCATTTGACTTTTTTGTATGCGTATCGGGAAATTTGAAAAAAATCAGTTTTGGTGTGATTGGTCAACTTTTTCTTTGATTGTTCTGCATACGTATTCATTACTAGAACTTGAAGACCTTTACTAAAATGCATTGTCTGGTAGTGCCACAAAATTACCATGTCCTCGTAAATATACGCCATAGTACTTATGTAAGGAAAATAATGTTACTGAGGCTGCTGAAGAAAGAATTTGCACGGCGGTAGAGTGAGGAGAATCTACACTCGCTAACTCTCGCCCCCTTTTTTTGATTTTTTGAGATAATTACTCTAGGAATAAAGATGGATTATAAGATAAGTCTTTGTCTAGAAACAAACACATCTTTAGCTTTGGTTAAATTTGCAAAATTTCATTTTCTACATATTTGTCTGATTTTCCCAAGTTTTCCCAAAACTGAAACATACCAAAAATTTATTTCATCTTTTTTACCAAGCAGGCACGGAACGTTGTTTTTAACGTCCAAACAACGTTATTTCAACGTCAGTACGTTATTTGGACGTTGATACAATGTTGGGATAACGTTATGAATCTGCTGTGAATCCTTTGAACTTCACCCTCAAATCAAATAAAGTTGGACATTTTTCAAGAATTCTCTTCATTGGATTGGTCTTAACCATTCGGAAAACAAATTTTATTACCTTTTTCTAAAGAACGCGTCATCTCTATTATATGAGCATTTTATAAAAATTGTTCTAATCATTGGCTTATTGCGGATTTTACATTGTTTTCTTCTCAGAGCTTGCAAGAATACTTTGAATTAAGTTGTATCTTGGTGACCGTCATTCTTTGCTTTACCTGTGTCTTATACCACCCTTTCTCTCTGGTCGTCATCCAAAAAGTTAAGTATCACTTGAAGCGGTTTAACGGCGGACCGCTCATGACGTCATCATTGACCAATCAGATTCGTCAACGCAAGAACAATCCGTGTCCCATTTGCTCACAAAAGTTCCCAGAAGATAACGAATATGGTTTGTACGAGCGGAGAGATCCGTACGCTCGGTCTGCCAGCGCCCTGTACCATCGCGAAGTGAAATTTCAAAACCAGTATCTTTTGGACAGGAATGGTGGAAAATGTAGCGCATGTACTGAGAGGTAAAATAATTAATGCGAATGATGATTTATAAAAAACTTTTTTCCTTCAATAAAAACTTAGGTTATAGATCTAAAAAGGTGCTTTAATTAAATTTTGGTAATTTAGCCAAGTACGGGCCTTTTTGTCGACAAAAGAAAGTTTTTTAGTCTTCGCTTGGAAAATCACCAAAATATTAAAAAAATGTGGGATTAATTAATGCGAATGTCCGAAATTTTTTTTAGATTTGCGGAATCTAATAATGCAAATTAGGGTCAAATTTGCATCAATTAATTCCGCATTAATTTATTCCGCAATAATTTATTCTCGCATTAATTTGTTCCCTTAATAGAATAGCTCTTAAAAATAGTTTTTAAAAGACCAACAAGTGTAATCTTCTTGTTTTTTTGCAATTGGACAATTGGACTTCGAAGCCATAAAGAGCTGAAGAAAATTCCTAAGTACCTAGAATGGGTTTGAGTTCTGTGTTTTTAAGGCAAATTCAACTCAAATTGGTTCTTAAAAAACCTAAAAAAGCTTTTTGTATGCTAAAACAGCTTTCTCAGGCATTTTTAGCCTCGACAAGCCTTTAAAGGGACATTCTTAAAAAGAGGTATCGTGAAAAGTACTAAAGAAAACTATTATTTGACCGGGAGAGAGGGAGGGGGTGCACTCGAGGTATCTCATTCATTGTCCAAACCAAACATGCGGTAGTTCTGAGTGCCCCCGGGAAACATTGTTATGTTCGGGCTTTTTTATTTCAGATTCTTTTCTATTTTATTCTTTTTACACAGGAAAGATTTATCAATCATTTCGCGGATTCATTTTCTTCGGTTATTGTTCTTGATTGGTTTGGAATTAATCTTGATTTTCTGGACTAGAGATATTACCGTAAGTGGCTTTATAACTTAAAAAAAGAGATTTTTTGGTGTTAAGAAAAATCAACATCCTCAACAGTGGGAATATGGATTTTTTCTGGAAAAGCCCAATGGAAGGAAGGTCTTAATAAAGAGTAGAAGTTAATTTCATGTTAATTTTTAAAAGTATCACATTTTCTTTTTGTGCTTCTAGGTCCGTTGCCGCATTTCGTCTGGTATTTTAGCATTTGTCATTAATTTCATCATGTTCAACTGTTTGTCTGAAATGTTATGCTATTCTGGATTGAAAGAAATTCCTCTATTCAAATCCTGGTGGTTTTTCGGATTCCGTAAGTCTAGAAGAAACAAGAAAGTTAAATTTTTCCAGTCCCAGCCAGACACGTGACGTTTTTTCAACGTTGTTTCAACGTCCAAATAAAAACGTTCTGACGTTGAAACAACGTTGTTTGGACGTTAAAATAACGTTCCGTGCTTGCTGGGGTGCAAAAATCAAGGTATGACGCAAACATTTCTGATTATGAAGTAAAAGGTGTTTCAAAATTTACTCATGGGCTGTAGTGGCTGGCAAATACAATGGCAAACCTATATCCTTGTTATGTATGTATGTATGCCTAGTCACGTGTATTAAAAGATCATTAAGTTTCGCGTGTTTTATTTTATAAAAAATCAAGAAAACTAAAATGACGAGACAAAAAAAATTTTGAACTTCGTGTTTTAAAAACATTCGTCAGCACGGGACCAAGACAAATTTTTTTTTCAGGAATTTTGACTTTGAAGATCGTGTTATCCATCAGATACGATACGATTTGAGCGTGTGTAAATAAGAATTATTTTTTTGTTGAAGAAAAAGAAAACCTTTATTGACAGTACCCAAGCATGATAAACGTTGTTTCGACGTCTTTACCATGTTTAACGTTTAACGTCGGGCAGATTAATGATCAATAAGAGTTCGGGGGAGCAAAACTTCCATAATTTTTTTGAGGTTGAAAAACCTTGTTCGAGATCTTTGGGTTGTAGACCCCCCAGTTTAAAATCGTTTCCCTAAATTTAAATTATGCATAGAGCGTCAGTGGGACTTTCAAGTACTGTATTTGTTCACCGTCAGCCTAGCTCCCTGATTAACAAGGCTTAGCTAAGCGACGGTGGCCAAGTGGTTCGAGTGCTCGCCTGCCGTTCGCAAGGTTGTTGGTTCAACCCCCAGTCGGGTCAGATCATAAATACTTGAAAACTGGTACTCGCTGCTGTCCTGCTTGGCACTCAGCATAAAAGGATTAGAGAGAGGGTAAGTGAAAAAATCCAGGGAAGAAAGTGGCGCCCTCTCCTACCTTCATGTAGACAGCTATCGAAAAGGGAGCCTTATTCGGGTCGCTAACGACTGCGGTTGCAAAACTTACTAACTAACGGGCGGTGATATTAAATGGAAGAAAACACAACAAACGCAGCATCGTTAAACAAATTCCGTATGGAAAGTAGGATAATATATTTTTGAAAATGAATAAGCGGGTTTGACACGAGAATATCACACGTGGAAATAAAGTCGAAACATTTATTAATAATTAGGAGGACTGCTTTTAATATGTATAACCCCCGAACTCCGGCCCCGGCCCGAAAGTATTTTGACTGTTCGAACTTTTTCCCGTCAATCTTTCATATGTCATTTGTATTTTATCTTTTAGTATTTTGTTTAACCTTATCACTTGGTACGGAGCTCACCCGCGTCACAGCTAATGCTCGAAGCAAGTAAGGCTTAAACAGATTTTTTATTTACTAAATTTGTGTTTAAAAAACGTAATTTTCTTAGGTGCTTGAATTTTTCCCGGGCTAAATTTTCTCCGACTATTTCCCCCCCGATACTGGTACGTAAAAGAACAGTGTGTTTAAATGGAGACTGTAACTTAATTATCGACCAATTTTTAAATTACTGTAGTCACTTTTCGCCGAATAAAATTTAAAACAGTTCACTTTTCGCCGACTCTTTTCCCCCGGGTACAACTCTCAATTAAGCATAATGCTAAGCATATCTCCAGGCTGAGAAAGCTCATCATTTTTTTCTCTCCATCGTTTTGTCATCGTTTTTACTTTCAGAAAAACAAAGAAAGGAAAAAGGGTAGATTTTAACAAAAAAACAACAGAAATGAGATGGGAGTCAAAATCAACGACCTTTCAAATTTACTCTGATAAGCATATGCCTAAGCATAATTTGAGTTGAGGCTGAAAACGAAATTTTGCATATTGAGCCTCAGCCCGATTTTACCGTATGCTTATAAAAAGGAATGAGCGTATTTTATAAGAATGCTATAAAAATATCAGGGTGAGATTTTGGATTTAAGACAATAGGTCTATTGTTAAGAACAATAGGAAAATAAAAATAACGCTGACCCTAAAAAAACAGTATTGTTATCAAAAAAAGGCGTGTACATCATACCCTATAGATATTTCTCAGAGATATTGCGGGAAATAGTTCCTCTAAAAAGCTGACATGTATAAGTCAATGGGCAGTCTCACTCACTCCATTCCCCGGGGTGTCAATCATGAGAGTTCGCTGTAGTACACTCACTGGAACAAACAAGGAGACTGAACTCTCCAGGACCTACTAGTTTTACTCTTATTATCAGTGTTTAATGAAATCGAAAGAAAACCTTATCTCTCTTATCTTTTGTATCTCTTAAATACTTTTAATCAGAGAGGTGCTGTCTATTGACGTCAAAACGTCTGGACTCATCAGTTTCAGTAAACAATTCTCAAAGCGCCTCAGCGTTGAAATTTTTCTTTGAACGATTTTAACTATCCTTAAAAAAAAAAGATTTCCCCGGTATGTTGAATTCCACAGAGTAAAACTTTCATTCTGGTTCTCATTCATTCACTCTCAACTTAGTGTTCCAAGGGTACCGTTGTGAACCTATTAAACGTACCGTGTTTGATCTATGGCTCCATAAAAAAATGCTCTGTGAACGCCGGGTTGCAATGCAAGCTATGATCATCTTCATGACATTGAAGTGGTTTAATTCGTTGACATTCTCTAATTCGACCAATATCAATATCAAAGTTCTGTCAAATTTCCTTTAAAAGGAGGTACTTGTAGATGAAGCTCCATTGTTGCGATACATTAGGGAGCGGTCATTAAGTGTAGAACTTGCTAGGGCGGAAGATATTTGGGTAGGGTATGAAAAAAGAATTGTAAATTTGGGTAGGGTATGAACTTTTTTGACAACCAATTAATCTGGTCGAAATACGACGAGTTGGTATTTTCAGATCGTTTTCAGATGGTTTAAAAACCTTGTTGTTCTTGTTAATTACATATCCATAGAATATTATAGCTCTTTCATCAAATTATACTAATTGTACTAAAGGAGAAAATAGATTTTCTTTTTACATTTTATGTTGGATTTGAAAATATTAACCCACTCAACATGAAACGAGACAAATAATATGTGGAATTCTTTGGATATGAATTTTTTTTTTGTAGACATCACTTTTGGGTCGGTATTTCATGCACTAGGCATCATAAACCTGGCTGGTAGGGTATGACAATTTTACGTCTCATTTTGGTAGGGTATCAAAAGTTTGTGCGAATTTTTTTCAAGGTATATAATTGAAAGCCCCCCCTTCCCTCCCAAAAAAATATGTGTGCTATACTTAATGACCGCTTCCTTTATGGGACAATTTTTTACCAACTAGACCTTTGCCCGATATTCTCTTCCTTGATTAAGGTATTTCGAATAATTTGATGCAAATTCTGTTCTCCCTTGATTATCAAATTCGAGTGCGTCAACCGTGGATTTATTTTCTTAAGAATAGGCGTAGTGGTATAGTGGTTATCGTACTTGCCTTCCGTCTAGGAGGTCCGAGTTGGATACTCACCTTGTTACTGCGTTTCACTTGGCAAGTGAATGCTCCTTTGCCCGGGTCAACCCATGCAATGTGAGGGAAATTGGGTACCATAACTATGATATAAGAGTGTGGGTAGATATTCCAGACATTGTGGTGTGCGGCGGTACTCACGAGGTTTTGCACCTGCGAGATGTTTTCCCGTGTAGTTCGAGTGTCTCTGTATACGTTATGGCTCTGCGGCTGCGCTGAGATTCCTACTCTCTAGTGGGTAGGACCCATTCCGAGACATCAGAGGGCATATCTATCTATGCAAAAATGATTTTCTATTTCAACAGTTGTTGGCCGATCGATTCAACTATCCAAGGAAGAGTTGTTTTGGGCTGCTGTTTACTCATCGCGTTGGTAAGAAGAATCACTTTGTGTTTTTTCGCCTTCGTTTAAAAACAAGCACAACGATTTTCTTAATCACAAAGAGCTAGATTCAAGCTCTATTCGGGTTGAAAGTGAGACGTGGGGGGCCCAGAGGGTAATCCTTTCCGTGCTGATATCCAGTATATTATTTGGCGACGTTAAATGACATTCGCAAGACCAAATGACAAAATATACTAGGTTTTCTGATATTTGGGATAAATAAAGAAATCGAGGGTTGGTTTGCTAATTGGAAGATTGTTCGTCGAGCCTCACCAGGGGCACGTTAAAGAGGTAACACCAATCCTGAGATGTGAAATTCGAAAGTGAATTCCTTTAACCCTTTAACCAACTCAATGAAACTCAAAAGCATATCATATATACCTCATGGCGGTAAAACTTAGCAGGTTATATATCATCATATCGTATAAAATTCGATTCGACGGCGATTCGATTTCGCCCGGTTTGAGTCTTACTTTCTTAACCTGAAATTGCTTACAATATAAAATCTTTAAAATATACTTGTTAATTTTACAACCTAACAAACTAACTAACAATCGATCTGTTATACATTTTAGGTGATCTTATCGATTTGCATTTATTATTTCGTATGCAATGGAAGACAGTGTCATACCAAAACCGGATGTACTTTGTAAGTCTGCATATACTGGCTCAATCGCTGTTTTGTAGCAAATTTGAAACTGTTTTAACAGTAGTCTGTACCAATCTCGCACAGGCACAAGCACAAGATTAAAATTCACCGTCCCACTGATTATTTAAACAAAGGATACAAATTTTAATTCCATGTGAAAAAAATCTAAATCCCCTGTGGAAAATTAAGCCCTGTTATACCTTTTTGCGAAATATTTTCCTACCGGGGCAGTGCAACAGAAAAGTATTCTTCTCAGATAGCATTATTCCTAATAACCTCATTTTATCTTTATCGTTTTTTAGATGTCTTATTTTCATCGTCCTCGTTCTGGTCCTCATATTTAACATTATTGGAATAATTTTGAAGCCAAGAGACGATTTTGTCATTGCTTTTGTATTCACCAATATTCTACTGGTAATTTTGATGGGTTTTTTTCGTTTGAGTTTTTGGATATACCTGTAGTTCCCAATTAATTTAATTTGTCTTCCTTCGCTACTAGCTTATTTTGAGATATTAAATTTTTTTTTGGCACAAAGCGTGTTAACCGTATTAACCCTCGATTGTAACGAGGTTGGACGACTAGTAGATCTTGTAGATCTATTGTAACTAAGTTTCATTTTGCCAAAGATAATTTATTTAAAGGTAGTTGAGGATTTTAGAAAATGAAAAAAATAGGTTATCGGGGTTTTAAATTGTTTTTTTATTGATTATTGACCACAATTTTCTAATTTATTTTTAGGCAATAACATTGTTTTTGTTTTCGCTGTCCGTGCAATCCAAGGTAAGATGAGATAATCTGTTGGTTGGTTAGGAAACTACTCAATCACGGCTATAAACATTGTGCATTTGCAGGAATAAACATTTTCAATGTTCCCTCTCAAATTTCCAATGCTAATTGTCAAGTTGGATTTCCAACATTTCTTAGACATTTTTTGCTTGACCCAATCCTTTTAAATTCCTACTCATTTTCTGAACCTCCTATTAGAACTGATTCCTTGTTCGGAGAGAAAATTTATTTCCTCAAAAGTATGTCTACCAGATTTTATTTTGGAAGAGCCCATTTCACTGACTATTTGAATCAGTTCAAATGTCACGCTTGTCTATCGCTCTTCGATGTGGCTTTTCCAGAAAAATCCAGGGTTTGAAATCTTCAATATCCTTGGATATTGAAACCGAGTGGGTAAGAATTTTAAAACAGAAGATATCTAGGGTGGCTCGATAAATTTCCAGCACGGATATCCAGGGATTGTTTTAAGAAGGATCCGGTTTTTTCTGGAAAAGCCCAATCGATTGAAATATTTCTGTGCATTTATCTTAAGGCACAAGGGTGGAAAATTTCAAGGTTTTTGAACTGTGGTTTATTAACAACAAAACAAAAAGAAACTCAACAAGCAACGGAGCTCCAACATTCTAATATGAATAATGATGTAAGTATATTGAAAACGAAAATTGGGCGGAAAAAATATACTAAGGGAGTAAGGATATATGCTTTTTTCTTATACTTTACCATTTTTAGTACAAAAGTCTCTAAAAATCGGTTAAGAATAAAAGAGACAAATTTCTGTCTCGATGCTTCGTTCTCCAAACTCGTTTAAGAGACTTTACTACCTACCGTTTTCATAATTTTACTTTTTCAACCCCTGACAGTAGTTTTTACCCCTGGACAAATTACTGCCGGACATGGCAATTTTATCCCCACCCAGACCTGAGTCAATTTTACGTTACCCCCCCCCCCCCCTGACACACATACTCTATAATCATATAATTCATCTTCCAATTTGAAACCATGCACATCGTTCTTTAGTACAAAAGTCTCTAAAAATCGGTTGAATAATAGAGACAAATTTTTGTCTCGCTGCTTTGTTCTACGGAAAACTTGAGTGGTTTCAAATTTGAGCGGTCCACAACCTCGTATACCTGTATTTCCGTATATAGTCATTTGATCGATCATGCAAACGAGGTTACAACACGCGTCGTAGCGGATCACCCACAAGCGAAGTAACAATAAAGACGATCATCACGCTTGTCACAACACCTGAGGATTATGATCTACATGGTGATCCAACTTCACCAACATACACTTCAGGTTGGTATGCTTTTTTCTCTTAGAGATCTACTAGTCCAACCTCGCACCCACAATCACGGTCACAAGGCTTAGAAAATCACCAAAATCACAGTATAACTTAACCCCACTCACTAATTCTGAAAGTGGTCTGTTGACATATAGTAGCAATAGCTGACCTTATTTACATCAACCTTGAAGAAAGGAGCAGATTTGTGAAGGTCTACAGATCTTTTGACCGCGATTGCAGAGTACCTCCTGCGCTTTTCGACATTTTTTATGGCACAACAGGGATTGTATTACACTGTTAAAAAACGCAAAAAAAAACACCCTGGGAATGAGGTTGTAGTTTGTCTAATTTTGGTGAATTACTATTTATGATGATAAGTATAGTCATAAATATCCGTACCCCCTGTGTTGAAGATATATGATACCCAGGTGGTTTAAAAAATTTCAATATACTAGGATATCCAGGGGGTAAGAATTTTACAAGTAACAATTTTATTCAGGGGGTTCGAAATTTCCAGGATATTTCAGGGGTGCTGGTGTTAAGAAAAATCGACTTCCTCGATAGGGATCTTTCTGGAGAACCCTATTTCATGACAGATTCTTTTGCCTTTTTTGTAGATTGCGAACAAACAACGCATGAATTGTTAAGCAGCTGTGAAACACCGATGATGACGAAAAGACCGAACAATTTACCTTTGATTGCTGAGCATCAAAATATGAAGTTTGAAGATGACGAGGAATATGAATACGAAGAAGAAAACAACAATCAATTTGATGATTGATTATTTTGAATATGGTTGTTGTTGTGTTGTTGTTGTTGTTGGTAAACAAACATGGTGGAAAATGGTGGGTATATGACATAATTTGAAATAAAACTTTCAAAAAAAACTGCACTGGAAATTTTGGATCATTGCAACTGGCTGTTATTCTCTTTTAATGGTTGCAGCTTTGAATTGACTAAAATTTCACAATATGAAGCTTGAAGATGAAGAAGACGAAGAAAATAACAATCAATTTGATGATTGATCATATCTTTGAAAATGGTTGTTGTGTTGTTGTTGTTGGTAAACAAATAAGTAAAAATATTGGAAAAATATGCAACTTTGAACCCTGGACCCTGCTTGGTCCTTCTCAGGACCATCAGAATTTTCAACAAAAAAAAAAGAAAGCAATCAGAGGTGGAGAAAATGGTGGAGAAGCTACTGTGCGTATTGTATATGAATTTCAGTTGTTGGTATTAAAGTCATATTTGAGATAAATTTTCGTTTCGGAGGGGACATTTCTTCCAAAAGAATGTACTCAGAGTGACGTAAACGATAAAATTTTCAAAGAAAACTTTTTTGGATTATTGCAACCCTTTTTCACTGTAGTGGTTCGTTCCAGTTTCGAATTAACTAGAAAATTCCGCTTACTAATAAAGAATGGCAAGGCATTATAATGGTAACCATGTTGAATAACTGTTTCATCAGTAACCTTGAACCCAGGACGATTGCTTCTCTATTATTATCCGGGGGACCATATACATCAGAATTTTCAAAAGAGCGACCCTCGGTTTTAAGGTTGGTTTTATCAGCTATTTAGATTATGAAATAAAAAAAACCGTTCAACCATATGATTAAAAAAAGTGTAATATATAACGTAGGTAAAAAATATCATTTTTGTATATGTATTTTATTAAAGGTATGAGGTATGAGGTATGAAGGTATAAATTAAAAAGTAAATCTAAATTGCTCTCTGGTTTTCTTCGATCATTGAGCACTTTCCAAAACATTGATTCGTCAAACTTATCTAACATTAAATTATTAGCGAGGTTACGGAAGGGGCTATTTAGGACGTGAAATGTACGTCACTTAACCTGACAAATTCGCTTTAACAAATACCTGCGATTACTTTCTCACAGACTTTTGACTCACGGCAAATGCTACTTTATTCATTATATTACTTTTATGAATGCATTGACAGCGAGATTAAAAAAAAAGATTTAAAAATACAAAAAAATCTATGTGAAAATATCTGTTGCCATCTTTTTTCTTTCTCTCTCTCTCTCTATTATTTGTATCATCGAGAATTTACATTTTTTAAAGAAAAATTAAGATGGCAGATGAGGTTGATGTTAACAATGAATTTGACTGTTGGAAAGCTGATGCTTTTTTTGTTTGTTATCCTTATTGAGCACGGTATGTACATTTTAAACATGGTTAACATGGAGGGAGGTACCCTTTTTAAGGTGGAAGCAAGGGAATTAACCCGTTTTTCAAGTTTTGTCCAAAGGACTGCCAGTTTGTTGATCTTCATTTTCAGGTTTTTTTTGGTCATTTGGGTCAATTTGGAATTAGATATTGTTGTTCTATAAATATTCATCTGTTTATTTTGTATCAGGCAATCTTCATGCACTTTTCATACGTGAGATATCGTAGTTCGAAGCACACATATATTTTTCAGATAACAGTTTTTTAATCCAGATCAAGCTTAAGAGTGGTATCAGGCTGATCCGTATTAAATTTGCCTAAATATTGGTACCTTTATTTTTTGAAAAAATTCCAAAATCTGCAGTAAATAGCAATTCAAATTTTCTATCAATTCAGTGGATGTCAAATTTAAAAGTTTGAAATTGAGTTCTTCATGCAATCTCAAATCCTTAAAATTCAATTCAAAATTTTTTCCGTCCAACACAAAAATTCTTTGTAATCTCAGAGTGACGACATTTTTTTATTTTGAGACATTTTGAAATGATGTAGGTTTCTTCAAATACACCCGAATATAAGCCAAAGTCTTGTGAATAAACTTAACTACATTTTTTTGCGGAACGTAGCGAGCGTTAGCGAGTGGAGTGGAGCTCTTCTTAAAATGTTGGTGAAAACGAAAGTGTGTGCCGAAAATATAACCTTTGCTTTTATTCGGGGTTTTATGCAGAACAAAAAAAAATGATTTAATTGAATAAAAATGTTGTTGTACATTGAAAAAAAATAATTTAAATGTTCAAATTCATTGTATTTTTAAGTTTAAAGTTTAAGTATTTTATGGTAAAGCAAATATTCTTACAGAAACTTACTCTATGTATGTCGACTATGCTAATATTAAATACTGAGAAAGCTCCGACTTTTTCATTCCTTCATTACTTCTTTATATTGGATGGATCTAAGTATATAGTTCATGCGATAATTCACAGCAACAAAGATGCATGGCTGGCTGATGGTAATTCTTGTATTTTGCTTAGTCTCTGTTTTTATAGTACTCAGTTACTTGTTTAATCCATTTCTTGTTGAATATTCTTTTGATTTTATACAAGTGAGGTATTTTTTAACTGGAAGGCATGTTTACTTACTACATTTTATGTAATGATGTATCTTTTTGTGCACTAACTTTATTTTTTACCTGTTTTATTTCTGCCAATGCAAAGTTTGTGCAAAGTCCAGAAAATTTAACCATCCTGGGAAATGTTTTTCTGCCATTTGAGTTTTTGGTGCTGATTGGCAAAAGTATTATATCAGGTATGTCAATTATATACCATATGTTTCTTAAGGTAAGGCTAGATTAGGGTTAGCTGTGACTTTCATTAAAAGTGTCCTGCGCTAAAAATTTATCATGCATATTTTCCTGATTGATGGATCCGCAGGATCTCCTCATGCTATATGACAAAGTAAAATTCACACTCTTTCCACACTCTTTATACTAAAAATTTTGCTTCTCGTCCGGGTTAAAATATATATACTTATTTTTACAAAAGATTACGCTTCTTTGTCTTCAAAAACCACCCCAACCCTAGGCGTGGCCCGAACATTTTCGGGCCTGTTCAGACCCGAAGTTTCATTTAGGCTTCAAAATAAAACTCTGCAATTAGTCTTGAAATTACACGTTGGTTGGGATTTTTGTTCCCCAAAAGCTGGAACTTGGCCTGAGATTGTGCAGGCCATGCTTTGGGCCTTTCCAATTTCTTAAAAATGTTCGGGACACACCATGGGTTGTAAACCACCTTGTTCGCAAACTTTCTGTAAATTCTGTGGACTTTGGAAAGATCTTTTGATAGGCAATTTATGCAATATAAAGTACCTAACCGTAATCAATAAATTGATGTATTACGCTTTAGATTGTTTTTGTACATTTTGTACATTCAGGTTGGATAATCCTGACCACACCTTTCTAATCCAGGATTAGCCAACCTGACGGTACACATGAATTTTGTAAAATCAAAATCTGTAATTAAAACTTGAATGAATCATTGTACCCCAGAGTTGAAATTTACACTCACTACAATAATTGAAACTCAGTTGTGCAGAAAAAACTCCACAATACAGTCAATATTTCAATTTTGAACCATTTAAACTGGAATTTTTTATAAAATTGTAAAAATACACAGTCATATTGGAATTATTTTAAATTTATTTTATCCTTATAATTGTTCCTGAAACTCGAAAGATGCCATAATCCAATCAGAAAATGGTGTTTGTGATTGTTTGATTTAAATACAGATTGTCATTTTTAAAATGATGTTTATAAGATTCTTTGATTAGAACACTATGACCAAATCATAGGTGGATACATAAGGTACTCTATTTTTTATTTTGTACATTATGTTTTGCTAAAAAGAGGTTGTTTTCTAAAATATTTCCAGTTTAAAAGTACCTAATAGAGTATATTTCCCCTGACTTTTGGAAAATGTTAATACAGGCTTGCTCTTAGTCATATAATACGAAAAAGATGAAAAATGTAGAGAATTTTCCCAAATTTAACCTGTAATTCTTTTTTTAATTTTGCGGGTGCCATTTTATAAGAAAGAATATTTTATGTAAGATACTAGTTAAAATTCCAAGGCGCGTCAAATTTAAAAGGGGCGTCAAAATCAGAATGCGCGTAAGAATTCCAGGACGCGTCAATTTTAAAACCTTTTTGAGTTCTTTTTGTTTTGTCTAGTGAGTCACTTGACTGACTTTGAAAGTTTCCATAAATGACATTTTCGAGAAAATTTTTTGTCTTGCTTCCAAAAACCATAAATACTGAGTCTTTCAGTTTCGACTTAACAAAAAACTTTAACAATTTTTTAAGAAAAAAGCCTGACTCACAAAGGCGTATACTATTTTAAACCTTTTAGAACCTATACAATTTTAAACTCGATTTCAATTTGTTTTCAAAACATATTCAAGTTGGCGGTTTGAAGCCGACAAGGGTTCTCACACAACGAGCTCCAAGTTTTGAAATATATTTCTATGTTTTGGGGATAAAGAGTTGAAGAAATAGAATTGACTAATTTTAAGTTTTTCTTGACTTGACTTGGATTATATTTGCATGATGTTTCACAACAATGGATGTGACCTTTAAAATCGCCAAAAACACAGTATAACTGCCCTCTTAAACCAACTCAATGCTTTTGACTGCCCTCTTAAACCAACTCAAAGTGATCTGTTGGGATCTGGTAGCATTAGCTGACCTTATTTACATCAACTTTGAAGAAAGAATCACCTTTCGACTCTGATCCAATCCCCTCTTGATGGGCTCTCTTCGAGCCTTTTATAGGCGTTGTTGAAGAGATTTGAAAAATCATAGACCAGTCACTGGTTAAATATAAGAATAGCTTTGATTTTGAATAACCTTTTTTAATTTCTTTAAGTTAAAACTATCAGGAATGGAACCCGTAACACCGACGAGATGGGAACTGGCCAACCAAACACTTCGGTATTACAATGAATCGATCGTTCAAGTAGAATATTATATTCTTGAGTTTGCTTGTTCAATTATAAGTATTGATAGAGCGACAATAGCCATCTCTCTACTGGTAGATGAATTATCAGAATCCGCAAAAGAAGCAGTTGAAAAGTTGAAAGAATACCGACTTGAAATTCTTAGAGCTTTTAGAAAAAGCGATGACCTTGTTCACGAAGTGAAATATGTTGTAGAGAGTGTGCTCGAAATGTTAAACAGAGTGAAGGCTGGAGACAGCAGAGCAGAAATAGAAAGGAAATTTGCAAAAGCCACTGCTAATTTGAAGACGAATTTCGAACAACAGCTTAAAGAGATAAGATCTGTGCGTGCAGAGCTCATTGATATCTCCGACAAGTATAATGACATTGAAACTATACTTAATAAACTATCAAAGGATATCAACACCAAAGACAAAAATTTAAAATCAAAAATTGACAAAGAAATCACCAAGACAAAAATAATAAGTGCCACAGGTAAGCTTTACTCGAATAGTCATCCAGACCTCTGCTCTGAGTAGGAAATAAATTTATGAAAAATAGCTAATGCTAGAAAAAAGAAAAGCGGTAAACGATATAGTCACAAATCTTGGCTCACTAAGCTAAGAGATGGACTAAATATTCCGATTTTTTCTTCTTTTTATCAAGTTGAACTTAACCTGAACAAGACAACCCAAAGTCGAACATTTCGCCAAGATATAGCTGATAAAACCTGATAATTGTCTGACTGAAATATTATTAAAGGTATAATTAAAATCTACTGTGAGAAATTCATAGCTCGATTTTGAGACCCCAATTTCTGTCCGAACGGTAATTTAGAGATTGAGTGCCATTGAATTGGAGCTCCAGCCCCCCCCCCCCATCGGATCGGAAGATTCTTTTTCGTTGATTTCCTAATTTTGTATCAGGAATGCTGCAAACAAATTGAACTCGTTGTTTTTGCTCTTTCAGAAAATTGAGATCTTAAACAAAACCAAGAAAATTTACCATAACAGCAAAAACAATGAGTTCAATTTGTTTGCAGCATGTAAATAATTTTCTTCTAAATTCACCTTGATTGTGATACAAAAACAGTAAATACAATGATGACTCTACTCTGAATTTAACTTGATTGTACCAAGGATATATAATAGAACTCTGGATAAACAACTTGCTGAGTTTCCGTAGATTTTTCATGTTCTAGCTATGTCCGCG
>JAUJPO010044930.1:0-10572 GCA_032270745.1 Tiaropsis multicirrata
AATCGAATATCTCAAATCAAAGAATATTAACCCTTCCGTGGACGAAAGTTTCGTTTATCACCAAAATAATTTTTTTTTCCGACCGACTGACCCACCTCCAAAACCTAGGGTCAGGTGACGGCAAACCAACATTTTTTTAAGGGCAGCCTAATGTAGTTTTGAACTCTCCTGAAATTCATGGAACCATGGTAATGATTTGATGGTCTAGCAAGTACGCAGATAAAAAATTACTTATATCAAGACAATTTAACTGACTGTTCTTAGCTGTGGTGGCGTTCAAAGAGATAAAACTTAAATCACTCCAACGTTCATCTCTGTGATATTATCCCTGCAATAAAATATTTAAAATTAAGGCCAAAAAAATTGTTTTCTTGTTGTTTTGAAAAAAAAAAAGTTTCCAAATACGACTGGGTGACCTTTTGAATTTTTTTCACCCTACTGATTCCCTGAAACAGAACTATTATTTTATTGGCCTATGGAAAAAATTCCATCCCATTTTCTTGATGCAAAGCTGAGCTGTAGCAGAGGGATATCACTTTCTAAATTTCCATTTTCTACCTGATTCTTTCAGACAGGTGATTACAATTCCTAAGACAACCATAAAATATTATGAAAAATATTATATGTTATCAAAAACAATAAAATATACAAATCTATAAAATACAAAGAGAAACACAGTAAACTAGACTAAAACAAATACTGCTGCTCTGCGGCAGCAACAAGGATTATATGCTTGTTTTTTGCACGGTGGCCCAGAAACATCATTTGCATGGTGACCAGCAACATCATTTGCACGGTGGTCCAGAAACATCATTTGCACGGTGGCCCAGAAACATCATTTGCACGGTGGCCCAGAAACATCATTTGCAAAAAAAATTTTAGAAGTTGTATTACAATAAGGGGAAGATAATATTTTACTGATTAATTTTCTTCTTCATTTTCAGTGAGATATTAAGTTAACAAAAAAATAAAAGACAAGTGTAAATCATGACAAAGCCAGACTTGTGCGAGGTGTTGTGGTCACCTTCTAATCCAAACAGATTCATCAAGTTTGATACTGGAGATGGTAGCAATAACATTTCACTGTATCAAGTTTACAGAGATAAGGTAAACATTTATTGCAGTTAATCAGGGCCGACAATTCTAGGGGGCTGAGGAAGGAGGGGGCACGACCCACACGACCCAAATGCTCCATGCTCCATAGTGGGGCCTCTTAGTCACTATATATTCGGTGGCCTCTCACTTTCAAAATCAATTCCGTCGGTACTGTTAATGGATTCACAAATGAGAGATTTCTAAAACTAATTGCATGTTTTCTTTACATCCAACTCTACCCTTTTGTTACAACTAACAGTCTGAACCGTTTCAAAAATCATTATTTTAATGTTGTAATGCATCTAACCTGCATTTTCTACAAATATTTTAAATTTCTTTTGCAGGACTTATTATCCAACAAAAACCAAGGTAAAAATTGATCTCATCATCCAATGAAACCAAAGTTTAAAACTCATTTTATACACCTTTTTTAAATACTTTTTTAAATACTTTTTTTTAGTTAAAAGTTTTCCATTCATTTAAAACACTCTGAAAATTCCATACCAATATCTTTAGTTCTTATGCTTATTTTTCAGTTGTTCAGTTGGCAGACAACGTTTATGTTCAAAATATTGCAACTAACTCAGACTTCAATTCAATAAAGGTATCTTATTAAGCTATTTTATTTTGCTCTCCAGCTCTGGTTCAGGTGATGTCAATAGATTTTTTAAGTTTTATGATATTCAAAGAAACTCAACGGAGTTGTAAAATCATTTCAAGAAATTTTTAGTTATGGGAAATTAATATTCTAGCCTGATGCAAATTTTGATTATTGGTTAACATAGATCTATCTTTATTTCTAGTGTATTGCATGGTGTCCTAAAGTAGAGCTGGCTGATAATTGTGTTTTGGCAACTGGGTTATCAAATGGAAGAGTGTCAATTCACAAGTATATTATTCTTTCTTTTAAGGACCTTTTTTTTTTAATCGTTCTTTATTCTACCTTAAAGGTACAAACTTTTACGGGAATTTAATTTTCCGGATCTTGAGCTTTTTATTGTTATAGAACTATAGAAATCGCAAAAACTGCAAAAATCAGTTTCTGTAAAAATTTGTACCCTTTTGGTCTGTGACGCACTAAGAGACGAGGCAAAACTAACTGAAAAAAAATTTAAAAGAAAGTTCTTTTACCTCTTTGATGACGCACGACTTGTCTATATGTAACTCATCAAAATTTCATTCTACCATAGTCTTGGCTCTGAACCACCAATCAACTCTGGTTTACAACTGAACCAAGTCCTTGGTAAGTAAAATCACTTTTCTGTCATATTATCTTTTACTATGAAAAACCCTTATAATATCATTAGCAGTAACTAGTCTAAGGGCTCTTTCAGTTATAATTTTAGATGAATATCTGTGAACGTGTATATTTCAACATTTATGAAATTTTCATATTTCTTTAGTTCCAAAGATGGAAAGAGTGTGTCATGATGTTGCTTGGAATTCAGTGGAACCAAATTTGGTATGTCGGTGACAAGTTTCTTCAACTTTCTCTGAGAGCACATTTACAACATGTAGCTCTATATTGGGTAGCCCCTGTGGTATCGATAATTGGGCGAAACTTTATTCGATGCTCATACTCTTTATACTTTTTCAGTAGGCCATGGGAATGAGCTGGTTTGGAGTGTTGTGGTCTGATAGTTGTGGTCTGATAGTTTTTAATTTTCTTTGACAATTCACCTCGGTCTTTGAGTGACCATCAAAAGATAGCTCTACACATCAGAGGAATTTAAGTTCTTTTTAATGAACCTAAAATTGTTTGTTGACATGGAATTTGTTTTATTGAATCATGTTCATTGGGTCCGTAGAAACGAAAAATCTTTGAGTATCATGTCACCAGCATTTTTCGTTATCGAGGCTAATTCAAAATAGCGGATTCCAAAAAATAAAGAAATTTCAATTCTTTGAATTACATACTAGGATCATATTATACATCTTATAATATTTATGTTCCATGTTTTGAGCTATAGCAAGCTATGATCATATTACTATTTCGATCATAGATTGCAGTTGCACTGGACAAAGTTCGTGTAGATTGCTCCCTTGCTGTGTATGATATTGCAGGTAAATAAAATTTCGATTTTAAGTCAAACCTAGAGTGTATTTCAAATGTAAATGTAATTACTGAGTATATTATTATATTGTTTGTTTTCAATTGAGGTTTCGTGATTTATATTTCGATCTTTAAAACACATTGCTTTTGACACCTTCTTCTTTTTTATTCTTAGCTCAAGGGCCACAACAAGGTGCTAGGTTAGTCAAATTAGATTTTTTAACCGGTCTGAACTTCCAGAGAAACAATAAAATAAACAATCAATTAACGAACACAAAAGCCACTAAATTCTGTTGCAAAAAGATTGTCAATAAAAACTAGTTAATGTGTAGAAACCAGGATAGGATGAAAGAAACCTAGTTTCCTGGTTTCCACATGGAAGAGATTTTTACTGACAGTCTTTTTGCAACAGAATTTAGTACAGAAATGTCCTAGAATTTGACCTTTAAAGTTATTAACCCTGTAATTATTTTTCGTTATCACCAGAAATTTAGGATTTAATTTTATATTGATAATATGTTTTTTTTTGTTTTTTTTCAGGCAACCAATTTTCCTACATGGTACGGTGATGACCTATTTGTTTTATTCTAATTTAAACATAACCCAGTTGAACAATTTCTTAATTAATTTATAGTATCTTCAAGATGTTTGGTTCGTTATTATTTATTACTCTTGGTAATATTTTTAAGCAATTTTTAATATTTTTATATTGTTATACAGGGGTCGGAGAGAGCACATTTTCAGTCCAATGGATGCCTGATTCATCAAACACTTTGGTGGCTGGTGTCACCAAATGGATACGATTGTTTGATATCCGTAGTAAGTTTTCATGAAGAGTTTTGATGCGTATTTTATGTTGTATCTTTTCCCCATTTTGATATCCCATGATTGATGTACGTTTGAATCATTGGAGTAGAAGGTAGAGGGGTAAAGGTAGAAAATGACAAAAGTTTGCATTCCTTAGATATGTAATAGAAAATTTCAAGGGACAAATGTTTTGTCTTCAATTTCTTTCTCACTTATTTGACATTATCACGATGAGCGATTATTACAATATCACGCATTCTCGTGTTTCAGGTCAAAATCTAAATCCAAAACTCATTGCACATACCAAAGCAATTTATGGCATTTGCATCGACCCAAATAACCCAAGCAGGTTGGCTTCTTTTGCCAAGGTATGTAAGATTTCTTTGAATATTCATCGAAATATATTGTTTATTTTATTTGTGTACTTTGCTACAAAATTTGAGATGAATCTACTTGATCTCTTGCTTCTTTTGATCTTGTTTTGATCTCTGGTGAATATTGATCATTCCAATTTTCTTTTATGTTCAGCCATAAAAAAGCTTGGACTAAGAACCAAAACGCAAGTACCATGAACAAGAGTACCGTCTTCAAAGAATTACTATTGAATTTAGTTCCTCCACTAACTGTTATGACCAGCAAAATCTAAATTGTAGGGACATTTCCAGTGTAGATGTATGTTCCCTAAAGGCTGAAGATTACATTGATATTTTTGTAATCGCCAACTCCTAGCTGATTTCTTGGAGAATCAAAGACAATCTCGTTTTCCTTAGACTATCCTAAAATAAAACGTTTGTTTCCGGTCCGCAGCCAGGTGAAAGTTGAAAAAAAAAGGCTTTTTCTTTTCTTGATTATGATGGTATTGTGTATCGTATGACTTTTGTCTTAAGACCATTTTAAAACGTATCAAAAATAATTAAAAGATACCATAACTCCATGATCAGATAATAAACAGAAAAGAACATGATCAAAAATAATGACGATAATGACGATAATAACAACGAATGATATAAATGTTCGAAAATATATTGATGCTTCAACAACATTCTTCGGAATAGAGTCGATAGACTCGAATTTCACAAAGAAAAAAAAATTCTGGCAGTCTGGATGATGAAACAAACAATTTTAAGGATGGCCTTAGCAATAAAAAATTGCTAGTCAAGTGTGAAAAAAATTGGCTTTGGCGAAGAGGTGAGTTAAGATATCTTTTACAACATGTTGTTGTATCTTCTAGCTTATCAATTGATAAAATTATTGAACATCAAGAACTCAATTTTTATGGCTTGGAAAGAAGTTTTTGCTTGATAGTAGTGATTAGCTTGTAGAATCAAAGTACCTAGTTTTACTGATTTGATGCTCTTCAGTGCATAATGTGTTTTTTTTAAGAACTCAAAACAAATTGATCTTTGATTTTCAACAAAAGTCTTTTCTTTGTCATTGCACCTTTTCTACTCTTTATTTTACTAACCAAATATTAAAAATTTTCTTTTTGGCTTTCCAATAAATATCATTGAACGCATTCGGTATAAAGACCTTTGCTTTGCAAAGTTTTGGAGCAGTTTCACTTTCATTTCTGTTTCCGTTTCCTCTATTTTAGGCATTCGGTAAAAAAACAAAGATAATTGATGCTTGTCTTTCAATGAAAATGCAATGAACACCAAACAAAATTATCTTTGGTTTTCTCATTTATTTGTTTTAGAGAAGTCAGAAAAAGCTGATGTTGAAATTCCAACTTTTATAGTTTTTAGGTTTTTATCTATTTTGGTTATGAACTTTCTGATTTCACTGTAATTTGACAGGATATGAATAATGCAGTTTTTATTAATAGTTTTTCTTAAGGGTTCTTGTGATATTATTCAAATTCAAACTCTGGTGAAAAACCAAAACAACGTTTTAAACAATGGCTTTTAGTTACAATAGATTCACCAAGAGAGAACTGAAAAAATAACACGAGGTGTTTAATTATGTTTCACTCATCTGTGTTTAGTTGCATTTCTTGAATTTGTTGGATTTTTGTTGTGTTTATGTTTGTTGTCATCTTGTTGAGAAATCATTCCCAAGACTTGGGAAGAATTTCAAAAATCAAAATGGCAGCAACGAGTGATTGTCACTGATTTTTAGATTAGAATTGCTTGTAAAAAGTTTTAATTTGCAAAGTCCAAAAGAGATCTTTTTGCTTATCAACAGAATCTAAGCTCATAAAGCCTGTTGAATGTACAGCGAAATACTCTTCGTTTTCTGGATATATGCGAAAGATTTCATTTCATTCTTGCAAGTCAAGGATGCGTGTCCGCCTGGCATTATTGCTAACTAAACTAGGTGATCAGTTCTAATAATTAGAGCGTCACACCAGTTGTGTTAGCAATAATGAACTTTGTTTTGGATAAAAGTCTTATAATGGAAGGATCATTTTTTTCGTTTCTGGATACCAGTGGATACCCCTGAAAACCTACAAGAAAAAGAGGTAGTACCCTCTATTTGATGTGGGAGGATTTAAGGGTTGAATTTTTTTCAGGTGAAAGAATTCGAACACCAAAGAATGAGAGATAACTGAGTGGTGATTGTACTTGTATTTTTTTGCTGGAGATCTTTGCGATAACGTTTATTTAAACAGAAACTAATAAATAGCTAATGTAAAACAAGAAATGATCACGAAGGTTTCCATTGAAAAAAAGAAAAGGTTAAACAGGTTGCATTACGTAGTTATAGATTTTAAAAGACTTGCTGAAATGTTAATTTATCTAGAAATTAAAAAAATAGACGTTTCTAAAGGCTTTAAGGCCTAAAAAAAGATCATTTACAAAAAAGCCAAATAAACGAATGATATAAAAAGGTTTGTCGAAATAATCTCATTCTTTGGATCTCTGACCAATTCTCAAGATAGAGAAAGGATTCAAAACCAAAGAATAAGTGGTGGTTGTATTTATTTTTGCTGAAGATCTGGATCAGAAACTATTAAACAAGATAAAGCAGCAGACGGTATCTCCAGTATTTTTCCTAAAGACTTTTGTGAAAATCCTTTTAGGAGAAACTGCCTGAAAAACAGAATCACCTAAAAGAGACCATTACAAAAACCAAACAAACAAATGATATGAAAATTTAATCGAAATAATCTCATTCCTTGGATCTCTCACCGTTTCTCAAGATAGAGAAGGGATTTGAACACCAAAGAATGAGAGAAGTAGATATCTGGGTAGTGGTTGTATTTATTATGTTTGCTGGAGATCTTTGCGATAACTTTTTTTTAAACAGAAGCTAGTAAATAGCTAGTACAAAATAAGAAATCATCACAAAGATTTTCCTTTAAAAATAGAAAAGTTGAACAGGTATTACTTTACTTGCTAAAATCTTAAGTTTTCTAGAAATTCAGCTGAATTAAAAGCAAAAATATTACTAAAGTAATTTTTTAACAAAAGAAAAAGGTTAGAAAAAATACCTTGCTTTGTCTCAAATTTAGAAGAAAATGTAACACAGCTAATCGATTTTTTGTTTGTGGAGGTATATTTATTAAAGTAAAGAAAAATAGAATTTATATACAAAGATTTTGACCAAGTTTAGAATACTTTTTTTAGTTTACTTAATCTTATCAATCTTCGTCAGAAATATCCTGACTTTGTTTTTTTTGTTGGAATGCGAGTTTGAACATTTCCCTTTGTTTTGCCTTTAAGGCGTCCGTATAGGCTAGGGAATCTCTGGCGAGGGAATCGCCCGAAGGTGTTGGGTTCGACTCAATGCTAGTGGTCGACATCTTGTCCATCGCTTCATTATCGGTCAGGCTGCTACTCTCTTCAGAGATCATTCCCAAGGATACCGAAGATGGGCTATTAATGAGTTGGTTGGAAGACCGTGAGAGATAGGACTCGGGTGACGTGTAGCTGGCACTTTGGATGGAACGCCTTGTTGACCTCTTCTTCCGACGTCGCTTTTTATTAGAAGCGCTTAAACCTAAGATTTTATGAAACAGCTTTTATTGAATTTGTCAAAACATTTTACTGGTCGAATGAGTGAGAACAATATACTAATTGGTAATCAATCAATAAATCCTGTATTATAGATCATGTAATTCTCAGTTTTTTCAAAAGTAACAAATCGAGTAAGTTCAATTTCCACTACTCAGCTCGTTAGTGCTGCAAAGCCCCACCATTTTTGTCATTTTGGGCCATTATAGTGTATTCAAAGCTTGCATTTCGTTTTTAAATTTGATCGCATAAATTTCAAGCCCGTAAATTACTTTCTTTAGGTATTTCATGTAATAGTCTAAACATAGAAAAATAGATAAAAATGTACCTTCTTTATCACCAGTTGACTCTGACGATACTGACGCTGTTTCACTTTTACTGTTAGCATCAGCTTGTTGTTGGTACCTTTCCTCTGCTTCCATCCTCTGGAGCCCATGCATAATTTCGCGTTGTCGGGCTATCAGCTTTTCTCGACGTGTAAGAGCATCGATTTCTGACTTATTCGTCTGTTTTGAATAAACCGGAGTATTCTCCTCCGCTAAATAGTCACTAGGGTTGATAGGTTTCGCCAAGGTTGAGCTTTCTGGTGCGATCGGATCTGATTCTATTTTGGTGGTAGAGTTTTGGTCATTTGGCTCGTGTTGTCTTCTTGATGCCAAACTAATTATTGACTGGTGGTCATTTAGAGGAAGCTCTGATTCCGTATCCGTTTCTGTCAACGAATCATCATAAGTGCCAGTTAATGGATCACCAGAGGTGTCAGTTAATGGATCACCAGAGGTGTCAGTTAATGGATCACCAGAGGTGTCAGTTAATGGAGAACCAAGCCATTGTATTTCCCCGTGGCTCCTATCAATGAAATTTTCGAATGCTCCTATTGAGGTATTTGTCTGAGTTTTGCTTTCACGCAGCTCGTTCTCCAGTGTGGCATCAATACCAACTCCGTCTGAAACCAAAGATGATGATTCAGCATAGACTTCACTATTACCGATTTTTCTAATCCCATATCGGAGTTTTCTCAAAAAGGAAGTTTTAGCTTCTTCTGTTTTGGCTGGTAAATTGGCAAAAGAACCATGAAGGTCTTCGATATTACACTCTAATGTATCAGTTACAGTATAATCATTAGCAAAAGAAACTTTTTTGGTTGCAGTATTAAAAAGCAGACTGTCCATGGCAGTACCTCCGTCCTTGCTGGTTTTGAGTTGCTTGTCGTCAGCGATATCGGTCATTGAAGGTGAGGATTGGGGCTGAATCATGTGATCTGAACAATCGTAGAATTGTTCAACATCTTCAGATTCCTTCTCCGAATCTTGGACGACCTCATGCTGGATATCAGCATTTTCGGTTTCAACTACGTCCTTTCCTTCTTGGATGGCCTTAAAACCGTCTGGTTCAAAGACTTCATTCGATCCAGTTTGCGACAGGTTATCAGTATCCTGTTCTTCGGGAATGTTGGTTTCGGTCTTTGCCAAGGCTTGCTTCAATCCTGTTTCCGATAGGTTGTCCTTGGCTTGTTGTAGCACTTTGGCTTGTTGGAGCTCATTGGTTTGTTGTGGCTCATTGGTTTGTTGTAGCTCATTGGCTTGTTGTGGCTCATTGGCTTGTTGGAGCTCATTGACTTGTTGTGGCTCATTGGTTTGTTGGAGCTCTTTGGCTTTTTGGAGCTCATTGGCTTTTTGGAGCTCATTGGCTTGTTGTAGCTCATTGGTTTGTTGCAGCTTATTTGTTTTTTGTAGCTCAATGGTTTGTTGTAGCTCATTGGTTTGTTGTAGCTCATTGGTTTGTTGGAGCTCATTGGTTTGTTGTAGCTCATTGGTTTGTTGTAGCTCATTGGTTTGTTGTAGCTTATTTGTTTGTTGTAGCTCATTGGTTTGTTGTAGCTCATTGGTTTGTTGTAGCTCATTGGTTTGTTGTAGGTCATTGGTTTGTTGTAGCCTATTGGTTTGTTGTAGCTCATTGGTTTGTTGTAGCTCATTGGTTTGTTGTAGCTCATTGGTTTGTTGTAGTTCATTGGTTTGTTGTAGCTCATTGGCTTGTAGTAGCTCGTTGGTTTGCTGTAGCTCATTGGTTTGTTGTAGCTCATTGGTTTGCTGCAGCTCATTGGCTTGTTGTAGCTCTTTGGCTTGTTGGAGCTCATTGGTTTGTTGGAGCTCATTGGTTTGTTGTAGCTCATTGGCTTGTTGGAGCTCGTTGGCTTGTTGTGGCTCGTTGGCTTGTTGGAGCTCATTGGCTTGTTGAAGCTCATTGGCTTGTTGGAGCTCGTTGGCTTGTTGTGGCTCGTTGGCTTGTTGGAGCTCATTGGCATGTTGGAGCTCATTGGCTTGTTGGAGTTCATTGGCTTGTTGTAGCTCATTGGTTTGTTGAAGCTCATTGGCTTCTTGTAGCTCATTGGCTTGTTGGAGCTCATTGGTTTGTTGAAGCTCATTGGTTTGTTGTAGCTCATTGGCTTGTTGGAGCTCATTGACTTGTTGGAGCTCATTGGCTTGTTGTGGCTCTTTGGTTTGTTTGAGCTCTTTGGCTTGTTGGAGCTCATTGGTTCGTTGTAGCTCATTGGCTTGTTGGAGCTCATTGACTTGTTGGAGCTCTTTGGCTTGTTGGAGCTCATTGGTTTGTTGTGGCTCATTGGTTTGTTGTAGCTCATTGGCTTGTTGTGGCTCATTG
>JAUJPO010044941.1:0-16855 GCA_032270745.1 Tiaropsis multicirrata
ATCAGAAATAACTAATGAACCAATCTCGAGAAAACTTCATAACAGACGGACGAACGAACGAACGAACAACGGTTAATTTATAGGACCTCCAGGTAGGTCCAAAAAGTGCAAAGAGAATTTCGAGTTACTGACTCGAAATGAAAAAAGTACAAAAAACGTATTTAGATTAGATTCACTTCATCGAATATAAAAAAAGCTCGACTGGATATTTTTCAATATCCGATTTTCCCTCGTCGTATATTGGTCTAATATTCAACAATGCGTTTAGCCTACGGGTGGATGATATATTTAATAACGTGTTCTTATTACCTTTGTTTGACCTGTGAGATTTGTGCTGCTTCTAAATGTACAGCTTTTTGTACGGTCATCGAAACAAACCTTAAGAAAGTTTCAAACGGTGTCTCGTCTTGTATCTCGTGTAGTGTTCTCATGGGTTTGTTGAATTGCTTGAGAATGGAAAGTTGATGTGCAATGGAGAGATCGTCAGTTGTTTCGATGTAGTTGGTGATGGAAGATAAAGTCTTCTTTTGTCGTGGGCGCTGAAACAGGAAAACACAGTTAGGGTGTTATTGGGCGTGAAAAGAGAGAATAGTCAACTATGACTGAGCTCGAGAAATCTAAATGTTGAATAATATTAGGATAACATTTGTGATCCACAATGTACAGCCCTAATATGTGACCCCTGCCTCAATATGTGAAACCTGCCCTAATATGTGACTCAATGACCTGCCCCAATATGTGACCACCCTTGCCTTAATATGTGACCCCTGGCAAACTTGAATAGTTTAGTGAATCAGTCACATATTGATTTGTTACAAATAGCATTTCCACTGCAAAGAAAAAAGATTACCTAAATAATATTGGTTAATTAACATCAGTCACTATAGTAATACAGTTTACTGCAAGGAGATGTTTCCATAAAAAAAAGTAAATGAAAGATTTTTATCTTTTTAGCCAGGCATCTTCAATCAAATTATTACATTTTAAATTGTTGCACACAGTGATCCATGTTTGGTTGAGTTTCTAATATGAAAGTTTATGTCCTCAAAAAGCTGTTTTATTGTGCTTTTATTGTGCTTTTATTGTGGCAACATTCTGTCTATCTCAAAACTGAAGAATGAGATTACCATAGAAGACCTCAAACTCAGATGAATGATTATACTATCTTTCACAAGTTCTGAGCGATAAAGTCCTAAGGTAAAAGACATAGGATATACGAACCAATAATCATTAAGACCTTTCTAGTCATTTATTTAGTGGTAGCTTGTGTTATAGCATTAGTATTCTTCTTCACTTCTTGCATATATTTACTTGATTCAGTAGTAACTGAAGATGTGGGTGTACAACTTTTTGGATCCATTGCAGTTGTATAAGATTGGTTGATAGAACCTTTAATTCTAAGGGTTGTGATTATTGATGAGGATGTATCAGTATGGCTGTCAGTGCGGCTGTCAGTTCCACTAGCTGTGGTAGCCCCCATTATACGTCTTCGAGATCGCTTATAAACTCGACAGATGAGATAATAAAACACTGGAATAAGACATATTAACGTCAGAGTGAGGACTGCCTGACTGATGACATAGGGCTTATTGGATAACGCTGGGTACCCTATTTGGTACCCAAATTGGGGTACTCATTTGGGAACCTGCAAAAACTTTGCAGACCGGAATTCTTTTGTGAGGGAAATCCAGAAACCTGTTTGGACCCCCAGAAAACGGCGGAAAATGCATTTTGGGCAATTCCCCAATGCATTAAGGGTAATGAGGACCGAATTGGGGAATATTTCGGAATAAATCGCGGGAAAAACTGGACACACAGCCGAATTACAAATGACCAGTTAAAGTGACAGGCCATATATTGACAAAGTGACACCTGCTGAAAAGAATATTGACAAAATCGTTCAGCTTAACTACACCAAAATATTTCATCATGCTCAACATGATTGTGGACAGTGTAAAAGGATATAAGTTGACACCCAATAAGCTGGTAAGGCTCTCAGAGAGTGGTTTTAGAGCGATGAATCTAATTAATTATTCTATTGTCATTTTGTTGAATAAATGGACCTGGTTGACAAAAATATTGACAGAATTATAAAATATAATGTGAATTTAAGTACATTAAACTTTTATCACGCTGAATATGATGTGGATAGTGTAAAAGGATACAAGAAGCCGTAATGGCGTGAAGGGTAACCACGGGGCGAACTAGGTTTCACAACGTTTGCTTGATTGCAACGTTTGCCAATAAGTTGACACCCAATCAGAAGCTAGTAAGGCTGTCAGAGAGTGGTTTTAGAGAGATGAATTTAATTAATAAATAACACTAACAAAACAGTCATTTGACACACTAGACAGTCTGGTCTGTAATTTTGAGGGTTCCTAGATCCCTAGCTGTGGTAGCCCCCAATATACGATTTACCATAATGCATCGGGGAATTGCCTAAAATGTATTTCTTGCCATTTTCTGGGTGTCCATATTTGGGGTCCAGCTTTTGTCGTCCCCCCCTTTAGGTCCTTAGTTTATAAAAATAATTTTTAAGAAGTCACGCATCTTCACGGAAACAAGTTTACCCGGCCGGGGCAAAGTTCTAGAATCTTCGATAATTTAACTTAGGAACTAATCCATTTAAAATCATATATTAGTCCCTAGAACACTATATTTGAAACACTCGAAATCGATGATATTTTCCTCTGATTTGCGTACCCCGGCGTTATCCAATAAACCTGACATAGTGTTGTTTTATTAGGCATGAAAATACAGTACGGTTTTCTGTAGTTGCTCAAAATGTGTGGTGACGTAAAGCTAATACACAGGACCCATACTAAAGAAATCAAAATTCGAAGACGACGGCGAGTGATAATTGTATGGAAATTTGCTATATGTGAGATTTTAATGTATTTGATCACAGCTAGTAATATAATGGTTAGTGATGATACTGAAGTCAAACTGAGCGTGAAATACTCGTGTTTTGGTGAAAAATATGGCTGATTTAGTAATCTTCTGGTTTAACCCAGTAAAGGTTCCAAACAGTCGAAGGAAATACCAATGTTGACATCAGGGCGTCGCTGACACTCAATGATAAAATGATTGAATCCAAATTGTTTTTCCGAATTCGATTTTTCTTCCATAAACATATGATAGAGACGATATTACCAAAACCTCCAAATAATGTTATTAGCCCATAACAGGTGGTGAAAAAAACTTTTCCGGCAAATGAGCTCACAGGAAAAGAAGAAGATAAAGTTCTATCACTCATCCTCAAATTCAGTATCAGTTCATAACTACCATCTTCCCTGTCGAAGTGACTGTAGTAGTACAAACTATCGTTTTCACAAAAGACTATGTAGACGGATCGAAATTTGTCTCTTTTTATATCAGATTCGATTAGCTATTGTCCACCCATGCTAAAGAGGTCGAAATATCCAGGGGGTCTGTGAAGTAAAATATCCAGGGGTTTTGGGTCTTGTAGTCGAATCAGGGGGTTCGTTGTCGAAAAACCGATGAGTCATTCTGGAACAGCCCAATCAGAAAGATGATGACGTCATAATTAAGCAATAAACTGCTTTATTGTAAAGAGCCAAAATCAGTTATCAAAAATCTTCTAAACTTTGAAAATGAAAGTTCTTCATTAACAATTATACAAATGAAGAGTAGCTATTAAATCAAGATAACACCAACAACAAACAGATGAAAACAATTAAAAAGTATCCAGGTTTCACAACAAAAATTAATCTTTCTTATACAGAGGGGGCTAATCTAAAATATACCGTTTGATTTGTAGATTTATAAACACGAGTTTTAAACTTGGAATTTTGACTACTGGTATTATGATTGACCATAATTAAGGTTGGATAGAAAAAGAATTGTTTGAGTGAAGAAATTGGACGTACCTTATCCTTTTTGTTAACAATTTCTTTGTAAAAAATATCCAAAAGAGAGGCGTAGACTGCAATATTGGGTTGCCAGTGTTCAGCCAGGCGGTAACATCCCCATATAATTGTCTGTAACTTCCTTTCAATCTGTAAAAAAAATTAAAAACACAGTTAAATAATAATCAACGACAATGGCTGCGAAAAAAAGAAGTAGCTTAATATTCAAGATTCAAAATGCAATTTAACAGAACTGTTGATTGTATAGGTTATCAGAAATTAAGAAGTCTCTTAATATTGGAATTAGGAAAGTCGTTAAAAGATACAATTTTGTACCGTTTTACTTCTTTGAATCATCTCTTGGAGACTTGCCCAATTATCAGGAACTATTTGCTGAAAAGAAAAACTTACAATATATTATCAACATGGAAAATATCTAACAGTAACATAAAATCTGTTTTTTGAGTGCAATATCGCAAAATATTGATCGACGGGGAAAAATTATCTCGATATAAATTGCAATGCAAGGCTTAATATTACACTAAAATCAACAGTGGCTTGCTTGGATAAAAAGTTGGATCGTTAAATAGGTCAAATTGAATTCGTGATAAACGTTTGCACTTTTATCTTGTACTACATGGATTTTGGCAAAGAAACTTTACTTTCAAATCGAATGCATTCTCCCCGTCGTCACAACTAATCCAAAACAATGGAGCTAAAGACACCATAACCCATGTCTGGAATTCGTCGACACCATTCCATTGAAAATTCCAACCTGAAAAATAAAATGAAAATATGAACAATAGACTCACACTTAACATCTCATTTCGATGATAGATACAGTATCATAGTAAATAGTTAAAATGACAATGACAACTGATATGCAAGACTTTGTAAGACCCCAGAGACAAAAGAAACCTACTGGATGCAATCCGCAAAGGAGGTAGGAGATCTGAGAAAGTTTTTAAAAGATCTAAAAACAATGCAAGTTTAAGATTAAAGGCATCTCAGGTATAATACTTGTGCATGTTATTAAGTGGTTTAGTCTTCATAACTAAAAATTGTATCTTTTAATAAGTGTATTATACGTTTCTGTAAGCTGGGGATTGTTTGTTGTAGACTTTCTTCAAACAATTGTGTGATCAATGTCCAAAAAGTCTAAAAAGTCGAATAAAAGTATTGAAATTACACTGAAAAAATGTTTCTCAAAGCTAAAAATTTATTTTGAAGGGTGCATTTTCTCCATATACTACTTACTGTGTCAAAGAAATATGGAAGATTTGGGAGCAGTGGGAGATAATCAGAAATAATCAACTCAGAACTTTGGGATTATTTCTTACCTTATTGCTGCTTTGATTCGAAATATGCATCAAGATTACCCAAGCTTCTTTAACACATGAACAGAGACAGACATTCTCGTTTGAAACATCTTCATTTCTCTTCAAAAGCTATGATTTGTAAATTCAAAGGTTTTGATGAAATTTTAGCTAATTCTACTGGACTACATAAAAATATTAAGAAAAGCGGATATCTTCAGATTTATTCAACTAAACCAAACAATTCATGTTATATCATACCTTTGAGTATTTAATATTTGAAGAAATCAAAAGCTCGAAGATCAAAGCATTGTGCGATTTTTCGAACGTTTTGTTCAAGGTGCTGTTTTCGGGTACTATAAAAAAACAATCTTTAGTACAATAATAAATACAAAAATCATATCTAACTCTTCGAAAATAATCTTGAAACAAAATTAAAATCATTTCGAATCTAATTACTCACGAAGAATATTAAGAATACATTGAATCTTAACACCATTGGAAAAGTCTTATTTTTAGTTACAGAAAGATGTGACCAGAATTATAGTATCAAAAATTGATCCGATCATGATATATATATATATATGTAAAAGGATTCTTAGAAATACCTTTATTCTTTATCACCACACATAACAACAAAAAGAAAACTTTCAACTTGAGCCGCAAATGAAAAAGATAGTAGACAGCATCGTTTTTGACTTTGTAGTCATTCCAGCGTGGAGTTGAGAACAACAAACCAACAGAATCTATCAGACGGTTAAATTCTTTGACAAAATCAAGCATGTATTTGCTATCGTCCTCTTCAAGACTAAAACAGAGAATTAATTAAAAGAATAAATTAATGTAGAAGAATTTATTCATAATTCTTCAAGATGCACATCCTGATTTCTATCAAGATCTAAATGCTGAGTTGTTGCTTTATGACTTCATAACAATTGCTTTATATATTACTAAAGTCTAGTCTATTTGTTAATTTTCAGATGCTTCATTTCTAGGTGGACTAGAATCGGGTTTCTGTGCCAACACTTTTGTATTTCTAACAAACGTTTACCTTTCTAAATTTTCCAAAAGGTAAAGCAGGACTTTCGTGATTTCTCCATTAAAACCGTCTATATTCATAGGTTTTGAGAATCCTAAAAAAGAAGAAAACAATAACTAAAGTGAGAATTCAGAACACAATTGTTCTGAAACGTTTATTCTGTTAAAATTTGAATAATACAGTATATCGCACCCTTATTTGCATATTACAATTCCATTACAATTTCAAAAAAATCATATTCTTACCTTGCAGGGATGTGCTTATTTGAACAGGGTTGGCTGAAATATTTATAATCTGATAGACACCAAATCTGTAAACAAATATAATAAAAAAATGAAATGCTTTTTCAAATTTGTCGAAGCAAAGATACACTTTTTTAACTGAGAGGGAAAGACACAAAAATAATTTTCATTTTTTTTGAAAAATAAATTTGTCGTTTTTTCTCAATATCTTTTGCATGCGTGTAGCAAATTCAAAGTATGATTGTAGTTGAATTTAAGTTAATCTTTCCTCTTTCCAGTGAAAAAAGAGTTTACACCTATAGCATTTCTAGTTCTATCACAAATTCACCTGGTACCTAATTCCCTATAAAATGATAACACAAGAAGATGTTCTCGCGTTACCAACCAGGTGAGAAGTTCTCTTTAGGTCACCAGGCTGCAAAAAAATAATGAATTTTAAAATGGGTGTGAGAATTTTTAAAAAGCAAACAAACAAACACCTTTAACAAAAAAAAAAGTTTTTGAACTTAAATAACCATTAAACACCATCACTAAAAAATATTTTTCCGGCCTCCCTCATGAGTTTTTTTTCGTCGCCCGATGACAAAGAATTTTTTAGGATTGACCTAAGTTCAAGTTCGCTCAATAAATGAATTACCTGATAAGAGATAGTAAACTAGACAGTTCTTCTGGATGGTGGAAGCAAAACTCTTTACCAAATAACTCTGTTGATTCAATCAATCTCCAAGGTTTTCTCTTATTGGAGTTATCCAGTAATCTAAAGGAACCAAAGGTCATTTTTATTACAAGCAAAAATGGAAAACTTTGTACTCTATCTCATTAGACCTATTATCCTTTTTCAATATGTAAAAGCAAATTTTAAACTTATCAATACAAATAACATCAGTTGTATAGAGTGCAATTTAAAATCATATTATATTTGAAAAAGAAAGTTAAAAATACATAAATGTCAGTTTATTATTGTCAGTATAATAATTATTAAATTTTTTTACTTTAATTACGTTCTCAAGGGATTTCTCACACTTCTTTTATTAGCGTAATTTTTCTGTTTGAGTTTCTTTACCATTCATCATTTTTATCAATTTCATTCAATGAGAAGAAAGGGTGTTAGATTTTTGCTGTTAGATTGACACAATACAAACTTTCAAGCTTATTTCCGTATTTCCTCTATTTAGCCCCGCCCTCTAAAGAGCGCAGCACCTAAAATTTGAAATTTAAAAAAGAGCGCCGCAGTTGTCAATTTCATGGGTTGTTTCTTTGGGTTGTCAGTCCTTTATAAATTAGAAAATAAAAAATTTGAAAAGAGCATCACTCTATAAATAGCGCCGAACTTAAAATCTCAAAGTTTAAAGAGCGTCGCGATGCTTATTTGAGGAACTACAGTACAGTTAATTTTAAACTTTCGCATTTCCATCGTTTCACAGCTTAAGCAGGCTTATCTGATAAGCAACATTATTTCCTCATCTATCTAGTTTTGTCAGTTATTATTTTCAATCAAATATTTTCCTGGATTTTGTCAATCATATTTCTCATTTGTTGCGTTTCTTATTGCATGCATTTAGTCTCAATTCTACATTTTTATTTTCCAATTTTGCATTTGATTTACATCCCTTTTTTACAGCTCATTTCTGCGGTTTATTTTTGTCTTATTTCAATCTATATTTCACTCAAAATTTATTATCAATTTTATTTTTTCTAACTACATTTTTGTATTTTCAATTTTTAGTTTGAACGTATTAAAAGATGACAAAAATGTACCAATGATTGTTAAATAAACCAGCTTACTTAGCGAGTCTTGTTAACAAGAAGCCGAAACGATGCTACCAATCACTGAGCAGCATCCTATCGCATTGATCTACACAGGATTAAGTGTTCAACCTTTGTATTCATTTATATCTCATTTATAAAGAGAAATTTATTTTATAAACAATATCGGCTCAAGTTTACTTTTCATTTTAAAAAGAAGAAAAGCATTAAAAATGTTAGTCAAATTTCATTCCATTTTAAGCCATTTTATGGCGGTATGAAACGTAATCAAATCGATAAAAATACACTTTGTAAACACTTTTCTGGTATCTTGACATTAAAGAGAGCAAAGCGATGTCGTTATAGCAACATTGAGGCATGGGACGCTGACTTGTCAGCTAGTTCTCAATAAAATGGTATTAACTAATTAAGGTAAATCATGTCATAGCAGTAATATTACTTACAATTTCATACATCCCTTTTTCAAGAAATTTAACTCTTCTCCATTTGAGCAATCAAAAAGAAAGTTTGAATCTAAATCAAACAATAAAAGAATCATTCACTGTAATATTTTTTTAAGGACAAACCAGATTAAACAATATAATTTCTCATATTTCTTGCAATAGATTTAGGCAATTAGATTTATTTATTATTTCAGGTTAGCAAGTTCAAAGTTAGAGCAGAGGCTCTTACATGAGTTTACATATCCGAACCATTTTTTAAAAGTTTGAAATTTCAGGCCCGTTTGAAGGGAAATACCTAAAAACATTTTCACTAATGAAATTGCAAAAAGGATTCCAGATAAAGATGACCTGAATTTCATTTTTTTGATACAAGAAAATTTTATAATTTACAATTCATCTCAAATACAGTCTTTGAAGCAATTATTTTTTTGTGTTAACTTTTTTTTTTATTAAACCAGAAGGTAATTTTTCTCTAAAAACTGATGTAAAAATTGATGTATTGAATTGTTTTAGTGTTTTGAAGCAGCCTTTAAGGAGATTCTGAGATCGGAGTCTGAAAGATAGATTGTTAGTTGCCAAATCTTTTCGGAGGTTTACTTACAACACATCAAATAACTTATTGCAGGCACCTGTGTCCTGTGTCTAGTCTACACTTTAGCATAACAAGAAATAAACCATAAACTCTTACCAAAAGGGTATTCTTCATTGGCTGCTGAATCTGAAAGACTCTCAGTCTCTGATCCACTCCATTCAGCCATTTTTTAATTCCAATTTGATTAATAACCTTAAAAATAAAAATCTTCAAATATACATCTCTAGCCCAATTTTAAAATCTCCATGTAAAATAATGTTTAGAAACAACGAAGATGGCAACAATAGATAGCAACGACAGAATGTGTGACTGATAGTTATAGGCAAAACAGTTTAGTTTATTTTGATACTGAATTTGCTTTTTTACTGTTGAAAAAACTTGACCTAAACATAGCTTGAGCAACAGGCCAGAGCAAACAGTTTGAGCTAGAGTTGAGCCAATTTCAGAAAATTTTCCTATAACGAAGATATGAAGTTACGTGTGGCCCAACCATGAATTGTTGTCTGTTGCCTAAATGCTTAATGTTCAGGACATGCGCATTTTTAAGACTTAGCCATTCTATATCCATTCTAAAAAACCTGCTCGATTAGTTCTGGTTAATAAAAATGGTCATTTATACACCTGGTGAATCAAAAAAAACTTTGCAATCTTTTTAGAAAGAGGATAGTCTAACTTAATTTTAAATGATGTCTATTTTATGTTAGCAATCTTGATAGGACGCTTTATGGATGGATTCTCCCTCTGTCTGACTGAATTATATACCGTGAATGCATGAAAAAGTTGAATGTGTATTGGGAAGTTTTTGGAAATTTTAAACCTTAAAAAGGTTGTATACCTAATACATTATCCAGTCATGAAGAAATAACTACCCCCAATCAAGTAATTAAATATTATGCCTTTTATCCAATCACTATTCTCCCAGCACATCTGGACTTAATCAGCTAAATCATGTAATCAATAAAAATATCTCACTTATCAATAAAATTAATGTTAAACAAAATCTAACACTCTTTACACCGCTAAAGATTTCAGATATCTACAAATTGGAATGTTGTAAGCTAATTTATAAATTTAACAATAAAATAATTCCCAAATCACTTAACAAACTGTTTAAAAAACCTCCTCATGACCATGGTACTCATCAAGGTTCATTCTGTAGAAACACTTGTTTTTGACCAAGCTCCCTCTCCTGTAAGATTTTATGGTCCCCTCTCGTGGAACCAAAACTGTCTTGATCTTAACCATTTTAGTCTGAAAACTTTTGTCAAAAAGCTAAAAACTAGGTTTATTCAAAATATGTAAATTGTCTAGACACGACCTCATATCAAATTTTTCATGCAATATAATTTTGTCTTGTAGCTAATCAGCTAATTTGTAAATGTTCTTGCTATATATTTTGTATAGCTATTGTTGTTCAAACTATTTTTAGTATTCTTCTTCTTACCTTTTATTTGATTACATTTATATTTTATATTTTATATTTTCCCTCCATTATCCGAAACGAACTAGAAAGCCCTGTAGGGTTATTTTTCGCTAGGAGTTTTTAAATGTACATAGTTCTAAAAAAGAAATATAACATATAACATAACATAAAAAACATGTATGGTTCACATTATTTGTTTCTGGTGTTTTTAGGACTTTTTTGACTCAAAAGGTTCAAGCCCTATATTTGTTTCCCAAATCAACTTTTACAATATGTCGACAGTAGGCACTCCATATATTATAGCATTATAATTCATACTTAATTAAAGACCCATGTTAAATAAAACTATTTACAGACCGGAATGATGTTTTTATCTTAATTTTCCAGGCATGCCTGATGATGAACCGTTTATGATTTTTTTATTCATCAGGCGTGCCCGATGACCATTTTCTTTTTATTTGACTGTCAATATATTCTTTTGATGGTCATATTTTTTTATTTTACTGTCAATATACTTTTTGATGGCCATATTTTTTGAATTTTACTGTCCATATATTTTTTCCTGACAATATTCTTTTGCTGAGAATATTGCTACAAATACTCAACCATACAAATTTGTTTTCTTTTTCTCTCTACTTCTTTTTCCCGTGAGGTTCTTCCCATACGGTGCGTCGCACCTGGCTCTAGTCTTTCCTTTCATTTCTCTTTTTGTCTTTCTACACTTGAGATCCGAGTTTCTTGAGCACTGCTTGAAAGCAGCACGTAGTGGACCGGGAAGTTCGCGTTGGCTATTCCACCGATGACCAGTACGTGGCGCAGGATGTTTTTACTAGCGTTTTTGATCCAGGGATCCGGTAGCTGAATCGATTTACTTCCTTCAGCGCTAACCTGGTTCCGGACTTTGATGCTGGCGCAGTGGTGGAGATTTTTGTCACGTAGCCTTCACACAGTAGTAATCTATACCAGCACTTGACTCCTTGAGAGCCAACGTTAGAGTGTTCGCTTTTCAATACTTTAGCTGGTTTATAAGTTGATTTGAATTTGTGCAGCGATATTTCCGTCTTGGATGTTGTTATATCAGGATCCGTATAGTAGGTGTATATTTCTACTTCGGTTTGAGTGGTTCTTGTATGGGACGTATCCCGAACAGTCTTCTGAGTATAATCTATAGTCTAGTGTGCTTTCTGGATCAGATGATATCTGGTTTGGTAGCACTGAATCGTGTACTTCTGTTTCGGATGATTTCTGGATCGGAATCGCTGAATCGTGTACAGTACTTCTGTCTCGGATGATTTCTGGATCGGAATCGCTGAATCGTGTACTTCTGTTCCGTCGTGGATTCTTGTAGAGTCCTATTGGATTGTGGCCCAATCCGTTACCTCGAGTGATCAACTCGGAGCCTATCTTCTTTTTCTTCTCAAAATTAAAGGACACAATGTTAATTACGTTTTCCAAATAATTTTTCTTCTTTAAAATAACCTTATAAGCAAAATCCAGGAGCGACCCTTCTCTTACTTTCCCAAAACTCAACTGATGTCCGCGGCGCTTAATAAACTTTTGCGCCCCCTTATATACTAAATTTTCAAATAACAATGGTGATGAGACTATGGAATCACATGACCAGACGTCCGAAGACCGTTATCATGTTAAGCTCCATAGTCCCCTACTAAATTCCTGGCATATAAAATATCCTTGCGATCGGAGTTCCCTATAAATGGTTCCTATTATTAGCATAATAAATAACTTGCTTAAGGCGATTTCCGTGTTCAGGAAATTCTTCGTGTTCCCTCTTGGGAGCTACAAAATGGTTTCGAGGAACTTTGTAGCTCGTCCTTGTCCTCGTGCCTGAGCTTCCTCCGTGGTGTTCTTGAGGTCTTGAATCTCATAGATTTCTGCGCTGGGCTTTCTGTAATGCTGCATGCATCTTTTTCGTACCATCTTGATCATGATTGCTAGAATCAAAGTTCCAGCAGCTCCGTATCCTACGTATCGGAGAACTTTCCACTTCTTCGTGAGGGCGATGGGAATAGCGATTAGTGCCACTAATCCTAGTCCAATGACTGCTCCGGCCCATATCCAATTGCCCAGTGTTGCATTTACTTGGATTAGGTGTACCTGATGTTTGAAGTGATGCCACTGATCCAATCCCTTTATTTTTCGGGTACAGTCTTTGAGTATCCAAACCATTACTGCGATGAAGATGAGCCCCATTGCTCCGGCTCTCACTCTTTCCGTTGTAAGTTCCTTGTTGATTCCTCCCCAATCCATTCCGTCTAGTTCTTCGTTGATCAGTAGCGCATATCCACAAGTTTCCAATGTGATTACCATTCCCATTGCTACTTTGTTTGATCTGGTCTCTGGAGATACGATACACACGTTAGGTTCGTGTATGAGTTGGATCCTGGTCAGCTTGTAAATCCAAACTGAGGCTCCAATTGTTCCCAAAGCATTCAATCCCGCAATTGCTCCCAGCCATGGTTTGTCGTCTAAGGCTACTCCGACCAATGCTCCAAAGGCTGTTAAACTGCTTAACCACATTGCTCCGGCAATTATTATGTATTTTCGGTGGCTTTGCGTTAATCTTTTTAGGTTAATTAGTTCCACTTCCCATCCGTCTTGGTTGCTGTTCGTAAGTTGAACTTCTTGTCGGGTGTATCTCAGATGAGTGATGTATGTAGCAAATCCTCCACATATGACCGCAGCGATTCCGATTGCAATTGCTGCTTGAGCTATTGGGCTCAGGGCTTTTGCTGCTCCGTCTCCGATTGCCTCCGCTGTCTTTGCAACGTTGTCTCCCACCTTGTCAATCAAATCTTCTACTCCATCCTTGGCTCCCGTAATCATCTGCTCTAGCCCTTCTCCAACTAAGGCCATCCATCTTCCGACCTTTCCCACATCTGATTCTTGCAGTAGTTTGATTTGCTTGGCCATGTGCTTTATTTTTCTGGTGTTCGTTCGTATTTGTTTCTCGTCCTCGTGTATTTCGTCCACCAAGCCCTGCCTCTCGATACGCGCTATTTTCTCCGAGAGCAGTATCCCTCCGATCAATTCTTCCATTCGTTGCATGCGGTATTGGTTTTGTATTTTGAGGGACATCATTTGGACGGCCACGTATATAGATCGGTTTGCGTCTCTTTCGGGATTAAAAGCTATCGGTTCTTCCATTATTTTCTTTTGTGCTTTACGGTACAAGTCGATCATTCCTAGTCGGTTGATTTCCACTCGGGTCTGGTTTTTGACATCTATCTTGTGAGTGTTATGTTGATTGTTGACATAAACATATCCGTTTCGCCTGTACGAAGACATCGCCAGGGTTTGGGCATCTTGCCATTCTACTATCACGTTGTTATATTCGTCCAGAGCCTTGATTGCTTTGAAGTTCAGGCTGAGTTTTATTACTCCCATTTGAGTTAGGAATTTATCTAGTTCGTCAGGTTTCGTCCTCCAGTATATATTCGGGTGTGTTTTGTAGTGGATCAGCACGCTTCTTACGGACTTTAAGGCATGTTTCCAGTCTGCGTAATGGTTTTGTAAGGTGGCTAAGAGCTTTGCTAACGCTAGCTCGTTTATGCGGATCTTTGCTATGGGGTAACGACCATCTTCGCTTCGGATTACCGGAGTCTTGGGCTGTCTTATTCCGAAGATTTCGCGGTTGAAGTAGATTTTAGCGATTTTGGCCTCTTCACATTTTACCTTTACTTCTGCATCGTTGGTTTCTCGTATAAGGTAACCATTGCTTACATAGGTCTTTTTCCGTTGGGCCCATGGAACTGCACATGCTTCTGTGGCGTACGTACTATATTTTCGGGCCAAGGTCTGGTTTGCCTTGTTTAAAATCACCATCCCTCTGGTGGTTATCACTGCTTCGTGGTTGCTAAAGATGACGTCCTCCTTGTATTGACCCTCCCATGTCAAGTAGTGGATCTGTCCGTTCTTGATTTGATATGGTTGTTGAGGTGGTTCTTCTGTTGGGTAACTCTCCTTTCTTATGGGAAAGTCGTATAGTAGGCCCCGGATGTACACTCTCATTGTTGGCTTTCCTTGGGCGATCTCAGAATGGTCACAGTATTCTGATAGGTCTTCTCCTCTTCTTCGTCCTATTTCACAGACATTCTCGCACTCTACTATATCCAATTCTGAGGCTTCCAGTGGGGTCGCCCGTTGTTCCAAGGTTCCAAATATTCTGGAGTTCAGATCCTTCATCCGAGTGCACATATCTGCATCTATCCAGAGGTTCCCACAGGTTTTCAAGCTGGCGTGAGCGCTCCAGTCACAAGTAATTACTTGCCCGATTTCTCTAATTTTCGGGTGTTTCTTTCTTTCAGCCCAATATTTCAATATCTCCGGTCGATGGTTTTCTGGGCAACTGAAGGGACATGTCCATGTGTGAAGAGTGCGCCCTTTGTGACAACATATGGTTGGCCATACCTTATCGCTCCAATCTGGGTCCTTGTATGTATGGACAGAAATGGATCAGTTCTTAATATCTTTTAGCTTTTTTTTTATTTTACTATTTAGTTTGTATACGTATTTGGAACTGCGGGTCGGTTTCAGATAATGTCTGAGGGAGACTGAGTGTAAGGTGCCCACAACACGTGTAAAGTCGCCGTGAACTGGTCACAAGTCCGGGCCTTCAGGCATAGTTTTTGTTTCCTATTAATCTATGTTGTCTTGTTTCATGTTTGTCTTTGTAAATGTATTATGAGGTGTTATTTTAGTCGTTATGTGTTTCTCATTTTTTTTTTAATTTGACCATCTCTTCTTTGTTTCAAAGTCCCAAATCTTTCTTTGTAAAAAAATATTCTTCAGATATATTGGAATGATTAAATGTGAAAAAATACTACATTATAAATAATGTAAAATCTCTAAAAACACAAAAACGTTATTTTCTTTTTAGTTAGATCTTTTTTAGTTTCTTATATACATCACATCTTTTCTTGTCCTTAAAATGACTTATATATATGTATATAATTACATTTCTTTAGTATATAAATACACTCAAAACTATTATTTAAATTTGAATAAATTTTAATCAAAAATATAAGAATGCATGTTTGTTTTCATGTTTTTTTTTATTCATTTGAATAAATCAGTTTTAAAAGGGGTTATGCACGGAGAACGAGTCTCGTGTTCGCAAGCGAAAGGTTTTTCATACACACCCCTAAGCCGCCCTTTACATATAAAAGCCAAGGGGGGGGGGGGCTTCACCAGCAAAATGTTCGTCACTTTGCCACAATTCTCGTCACAGCCCGCTTAAACTGATTTGATAAAAATTTCGTCAGGAAAAATATTGGTCACTTGACCAAAATTTTGTCACTTTTCCCTGACAAAGTTTTCCTAAATAAGGTACCTTATCGGAGGGTTACGACACTACTTGGATCCCCAAATGGAACACCTTTATGGACCATCTGGGGACCCCATTATGGAACACTAAAATATTCGGCTGCTCAAAAACGCTCTTTCAGCCGTTAATCTCAGGCTGTTTGTGGCTTAAGGAGTTGAGGTATGACCTTGAAATTTTAATTGGATCTTCCAACCCATGATGGCTGCTCGCGATAATTCCGAGGGGGGGTTGAGTTATATTATTTTGACACTTGTTCAGTCTGAAGCCATCTTATAGGAAGGTCCGTGCCAAATTTCAGCCCTCCACCACCTCAGTAGCCTCGTCCAGAGCTGCTCACGGCACTTTCGTATGCCAAATTTCGTCTTTTTGGCCGTTTACCGCGAAAAGTTCCGGCAAGGGGGTTGAGTTATGTTATTTTTGACACTTGTTTAATGTGAAGGCATATTATGAGAAGGTTCATGCAAAATTTCAGCTCTCCAAAATTACTCTGGCCTTGGTCAGGCTGTTGTTGGCACAGCAGTACAGTTTTTCCGCTAAATTTCCAGGGATAGGGGTTGAGTTATATTATTTCTGACACTTGTTCGAAGTAAAGCCACCTTGTGTGAAGGTATATGCCAAATTTCAGCCCTCCAACATGACTTTCGCCTCGACCAGCCTCTCAGACAGCATTTAATCAATTATCAGTAGTGTGTGGGTATAAACAACATGAAAGAAGAGACAAGAAGTTATTTCAATTTAATTTTTTTCTCCTTTTTCCTCGGGCAATGAGAGCACTGTCAATTAAACTTGATGGGACAAGCAAAATATACCTACTCTATGG
>JAUJPO010044952.1:0-16853 GCA_032270745.1 Tiaropsis multicirrata
ATCCACGAAACATCTCCGAACATCTCACACTTTAGTTCTTATAATTTATTTTTTGACTGATTTTGCTTCCAATGATGTGTAATCAAAGAAAGCCGATTTCAATAACATTTATAAAGAATTTAATGACCATTTGGGCTATTACAGAGACGTTTATTCTCAATGTGTTTTTTTTACCTCTATGTTTCAACATCATGTTACTCCTACCTAAGTACAGACATTTTTTCGTTCATGTCACGTGTCATTTTTTCGTTCATGTCACGTGTCATTTTTCAGTTTTTTATTAAGAATGAAGAAAAGATGATTATAAAAATCGTAATGGAATTAAAATAAACTGTTCCACCGGAGCTGCGTGGCTGGCGGAAACTACTTAACGTGAGAGATAATCACCACAGAAAAAGGGAGTGGAAGACAAAAGAATTAAATAATGACCGTCATAAAAAACTGATTACAACTCTCATAAAACATCCTATTGTTATTCCCTTAAAAATTAATTACTGTATCGAATTGAAAGAAATTAATGGCAAAATGGATAGATTGCAATGAGATATTGAAAGCGAGAGGAAGCAAAATAAATGCATTTGCCACTATCACATCCAACTGTGTCTTTTTATAAATTTTATGAAAATGCAGCGAATATGAGCCGGTATCACCAGGTAAGTCTTGTAAATAAAGTGTTCCTTGTTCGTTTAAAGCCAATTTGTCGGGTTAATAAGCCATAGGTCGAGTCAGCAGCCCGTCAGCAGCCGTCAGCAGCGCAAAGCCAGGACGTTTGGTTCTTAAAGTTAATTCATCGAGCTGTTTTCGAAATGCAAGTTGCAGATTTTTTATTCAAAACACGTTTTGCAACCTCATCACAATTTTGCCTTTGGGAGTCGGAATGCTCTTTAAACCTACAAATTGTCTTTAAACATTATTATAACATTTTTAGGAATCGGGCTGATATCAAGATTGACGAGTTTCGAAAATGGTAAACGAACAAGTTAAGTTTGGGGGATAAAATGAATTGCAACACGTCATAGAATTCCCCTATAAATTATAAGTAAAATTTAAAATCACCAATCACTCGGTTTATTGTTATACTAGATTTCTTGACTATTTTATTTGACTTATGTGTGACCTTTCGCCTTATTAAGCTTTTTTATTCATTTACTGTTTCATTTCATTCTTTTTTTGCAGGTAGTACTCTTGACCAGATAGTTCCATAAAAAGAAGTAATAAAAACCTCAAATCAAAAAATATTCCTTAAAACCATTACTGCAGTCAATATGTAGTGACAGCAAGGATAAACAAGACATACCACAGATGAGAGTCAAAAATAGTGTGACATTTCAAGCTGAAAACAACATTCTTTGTACAATTGAAAATATTCCTTTTGATCAGCCACCTTTGTGCCCCCTTTTTTTAATGTATGTCGTCATAGTTACCATATTTACCTTAGATTTAATTGTCAATCTTTAAGCTACAATTTGAAAAAAATAATATTTTACCTTGTTATTGGCCTGTCAGCCACATTATTTGCTCACACTTTAGGAGAGTATATCTCTGGTTCTGGGCAGCCACAACTTTTGGTTTTTCCAGATTTGAGAAGGAAATTTATTCAATATTTTACTATTTAAGTCTAAACTAGCAAAAAAAAGGGGTTCATTTTTCTACCCTAATCCACACCAACTGAGTATTTATTTAAATTTCGAGAAAAAAAAACTTCTAAACAAATAAATTATAGTGCTTTCTGGGTGTTCAATCTTTGCCTCCTATTGCATTTTTCCAACAATTTCAGACTGTTCTAAAATAGATGGACCTGATCCTAATGTTGTCAATTTACAATCGCTACGATTTGAAATAGAATTTCAAATAATGACTATTGAAGTAAGTAAGATTTCAACCCACGAAAAAAAATTAATTTCAACAAACTAACATTGTACATATCATAAAAAAGTCCAAGCTTATTATTGCTCAAATGGTGTGTATAAATTGTAACGTGTTTGTTCGTAGATGACATTTGGATGTCGTAGGTGAATTTATCCACTTGAGACAGGGATCTTTCTTACAATTTATAAATTAAGATGAAATTTCATTATATTTTGGATCTGGACAAATGGTTTTCTGATTAACGTATTTATTTCATTAGATAGAGCAATAAACTTTGGGTATGACTTTTTAAATTTGGTTCATAATTCACCAAGTTACAAGCTTTTAAAGTGAAAAATCACTTTTTAAAAAGTGCAAAAATTTATACCCCCAAGGCCCAAATTATTGACGGAAATCCTTTTTAAAAAATTGCAAAAGATTTCTATTTTACGATATTGTTTTTCAAAACATTATTGCTATTGATGATGAAGTCGTAAAAGTCGTAAATATTTTAAAAAGAATGTCATTTTTGAAATAATTTAAATACCCACTCTTTCAACTTTAAACCTTGTTTGACCTATATTGATATGAAAACTCAGTGTGCTCTCAGATGCAAGATCTGTCCAACGAGCTATAAGAACCTCTAAATCCTTCTGGTTCAAGAGGTTTTTTTTCTGTTTTTTTTCTTTATGATAACAAAAACACTAGGTACTAGGTACTATAAAAGATAAGACAAAAAAAACCCTAGAGAGAGGAGCTATGTTTGAAGGAACTGATTGATTTAAAACAAAGGACCACTGAACCTTTTTGTCTCACAGATGAACTTGATAACAAAATTGATTATTGAGCGATTAGTGATGACAGTCATACTTTCATCACCATATAATAGTAACCTACACAAAAAAGAAGGGCTTAGTGGATAACTAGAAAAGTTAGAAGATTGTCGAAAAGAGTACGTCTTGCCTGAGAATATATAAAGCAGTGCAAAAGGAAAGTGCAAGAGATTGTTAGGTTAGGAGTTTTGTCCTACCTAATTCTAACGGAAAAGTACACAAAATATGCTCGGACACTTAAAATTAAGAACAAAAGCAACAGCAAAATTCTGACTGCGTACTTGACAAACCGGTAACAATTAACAATTATGCTCCCTAAAAATTGCAATAAGGTTGTATCAGAAGAAGAATTCGAGGCTTGATCTCAAAAAAGTTAACAGCTTCCTTTTTATTGGTCACAGTGTTCTGGTAAAAAATATTTAAAATATTGCTCCTCGCTAATATAATTAGATGTACGGGGTGTCCCAGGAAAATGTTTCGGTGTTTTGCGGCCTTCTGGAGCCGAAAGAATTGTTAAAAATGATTTTTACTTAAAAAGCTTATAACTTGGTAAACACTAAAGCGAATTTGAAAGGTTATATAGACTTTCCTCTCTCGAATGAAATAAAAATATTAATAAAAAAAATTGGCTCCAGGAGGCCGCAAAACACTGATACCTTTTTCTGGGACACCGGGTATGAGTAAAACCATTTTTGCCAAGAAAATGAGACTCGAAATCCTGATTGGTCGTCAACTGTGAATTAGTTTTTGATTCTCCCAATTTTTGTACACACACCCCTAATTCAAACAAGCATGTTAACAAAAAAGATATGCGACCGGTAGTGATATCAATTAAATATCTTTTATCACTGGGTGTGGAGGTTAATTAAGATATGATGACGTGATTACAAATTAGAAAATTGAGGTAACAAAATTAGTAGAACTGATAATCAGTCAATTTCAAGTTGTAGCAAAAAGTTTTATGTTAAAAGACCTTTGAACGTTCGTGCAATTTAGTCAAAATCACAAATGGAACGTGGACTTGATCCCAAATAGTCCTCTAAAATAAGCGTGTTGTTCTTAATGGACAATGTTTGATAAAAGGTGGATTCAAAATGGCCAAAATTATCAGAAAGTTTTCTGGCCAAGGACAAGAACAACAAGATTTAGTTTTAAATCTAATCTAAATAAATTCAACCTACAATGAAGGTCGCAGATTTGACCATGTAGGGCATGTATCTCTCAAAATCATTATCAGTGAAAAACGATTGTTTAAAGAGCGTTTGTTACTTCAAAGTAAAACTATATAACTAGAGGAAAATGACATAGCGTTGAAAAGATAATTCAGGGCTTTACATTTTTCATGAAAATTAATTCTTGTTTTTTCATTTTGAAGCAGCTAACTATGCAACAAATTCAAATTTTAATAGTGGAAGATCTAACTTAAATTTTGAGGTAAAACTTGTTATAGTTAATAAGTTATATGACCTTCTTTATTTTAAAAAATTCACTTTTCAAATTGTGTTAAAACACGTCAAAAAAGGATTTTTTTGCAGAATTGTTTTCCAAAATTGTCCAAGGTCTCCATTTTCTACCTATTTTGAGATTTCCAATCCAAAATTTTTTTTTAAAAACCATTACCATTGACTAAGTCGCAAAACTCATAACAAACGTCCGAAGATTTTTTTTTGATTCAACTGATATCAATGTTTCTTGAGGTATATTCTTAAGGATACTATTATATTCTTGTCTGGCCCGATATATACGGAAAATAGAAAATTCTATTCGAATCACTTTATACCGGAAATTTAATAAAGGTATACTTTGGGTACAAAATATACTTCTGCAGGTTTTAATACACCACTACTAAATTTTGTATACCTTAGGGGTAAATCATTAAAAAAGAAATCTCGCACAACTTTTGCAAAAAAAAGTTTAAAAAATCAAAAAGTCAAAAAATCTCGTACACCAATTTTCGAGTGTACAATACAACTTTTAGAAATGATCACGTGTATTATAGAGCACATGACTCGGACTATCGGTTGTAAAAGTTTGGTCAAAAGCGGAAAAAATTGAAAAATCTAGTTTTGTTTTTGAAGCACTTGAAAAAGGAGTAGAGGCTCCTACCTATTTGACATTTTAATGATAAGATTTTCGTGACATTGCTTTTTTGTGTGCGAGTGGATAAGAATGACATTTTTTTGAGTGCAGTAAAAAAGTCCATTGCAAGACCAGTAATTTTGTTGATAAAATAAAGTTAATTTTATCAATATAATTATTAAATTCAGAGAAATCATGGTTAATGAATATTTTCGACCACAAGTATTCGCAACATTTGATTTCATGGTTTTATTTGAATTTGTTAGGAATTCGGGAGTAAAATAAACGCTTTTTTGTATAAGAATTTTATTCACGATGAAATTGGCCAAAAATTTAAGAATGTCCTGAGAATATTGCCATCCTAAAAGATTTCCAAGGTCAGATTTATTTTTGGAAGTTATTCCTAATAACATGTTAATAAATACATCTAAATTCTTTCTCAAGCTGATTCAGCTAGTCTGTGTTTTATTCTTTATAGTTTTCCTTTCCTTTCCATCCCTTTGTAACCTGGCCGTTTCCAAAAGACTGGGGATGATAAGAACTTAAGAATAACCTTAAGAATATCTCAAGAATATTCTAGGATGATTTCAGTCAAAAAGTTAAGAACATTCATCATGAAACCAAAAAAACACCATTCTTATAAAAAAGCGCGTTAAAAACATAAAATTGGGTCCTTGGCGCTCAATGGATATAAAAGAGACGAAACGTAAGAAAAATCATCAACTAAAAGCACTAAAAATGAATAATATTCCCAAAGAAATAAAAATACATTCATTGCACGTTTTTTCTTTCATAAGAACAAAGTTTGTAAGAACATAGTTTATAAGAACATTCAGTCTGAAATTTGTTCGAAAATTAAAAACATCTTAAAGAACGTGCCAAGGCGGAACTTAAGAAAAACTTATTTTTTTCAACTGCAAGGCCCAAGGGAGGATTTTTCACGCTTTAATAAAAGGATTTATTACGGTTCTCTCGAGTCATTAGGGCTCATATATTAAGAACATGAATAAGAACCCCTGAGGCTGAAAATGGTTGGAAAAAGAAAAAACATCCAGCAATCAACCAAAATTTTGATGTTCTATTAGAAAAAACGAAAATTATGTTTTAATCAATCATCGTAAAAATCAAGACCGTCTTAAGATATGATGAATTATAAAGACCTGTCTGCTAGGAAAAAGGGAATAACGCCCCTTTTTAAAAGAGGGAAAATAAAGGTTTTGGGCCAAGATGCAAAAAAGACCTGGATTTCAATAAAACTCTATAAAAGAAAATAATAATAAAAAATGGAAGATTAAAAAATAATACAAAATATTTTATTGTGTATTCTCATGACTTTCAATATACAGAAATCTGGTATTAAAACGAAAATCAGCTTAAAAATATAATTTAAATAAAGAATTGAGGCTTCCTATCGAATGAACACACGTTTTTTATTAGAACAACAAAATTTTGGTTTGGACTCGATGTTCTAACTTTTCCAACCATTTTCAGTCTCAAGGGTTCTTATTAAAAAATTGGTTTTCCTCATTTTCTTCGTGCGCCTTGGCACGTTCTTAAGATGTTCTTAATTTTTGAACAAATCTCAACCTGAAAGTTCTTACAAATTATGTTATAATAAAAGAAACGTGTAAGAAGAACCATTGAGAGTGTTGAATCATTCAATTGAAAGTTCTATTGTATTGTGCGCCGTCAAGTTGATATTATATTATCACCTGCAATGGAATGGTGTTTTTATTAATTTATATAGAAAAAAAGAAAATTATTCTTCTTTTTCATTTTCTCATAGAATTCGTATTGAAAGCAAGCTTCTGCTTTTTTTTATTTCCAAATCTGTTCTATGTTGAATACAAGAGGGTTAGCCATTTCTTTTCTTTTCAAGTTTTTCTTTTCTTTTTATATTATATTCAATTTTTTTTTTCTTCTTCATTTTTTTGTTAATCAATACTAAAGTTTTTTCTTTAAAAACCTGTTGCTAACTTTCATTGGTTCTTTCAATTTTTCAATTATTCCTTTTGCTTCCTTTATATAGTTCAAAAACATAAACTTTGGCGAAAGAATTATATCGAAAGGAAAAACAGCTTGGTCAGGAGTAGTCATATATCATAAAAAGGAGTGAGTTTGAAGGTTTATGGTCCTTTGTGGTTGTAATGGCCTTCTTCATGAAATTGATAGATTGCTCTAGACTAGAATCAATACTTCTTTTACGTAGAAAGTCAAGTAATTTAGTAAGAATTTTAGACAATCATACATCCATAAACTGAACTGGACGTAGTGGTGTGGTGGTCATCGTTCTCGACTTTCGTCCAGGAAAGGCTCAAAACTCTTCCTCTCAGGAGGCCCGAGTTCGATTCCCACTGTGGTACTACGGTTCACTTGGCAAGTGAACGCACCTTCGCCCGGGTAAACCCATACCATGTGAGGGAAATTGGGTGCCATAACTCTGATACAAGAGTGTGGGTAGATATGCCAAACATTGTGGTGTGTGGAGGCACTCATAAGGTACTACGCCTGCAAGAGCAACATGCTCTCCCGCGTAGTTCGAGTGTCACTACACTATGCACCATGGTATCTGTGTGTTGCGCGCACAGAGGCGGCGATGTCTGAAGAGCGCTACTTGAAAAAGACGAATTCCTACTTCGAAAGGAGTAGGACCCATTCCCCCATGGGGAGGGCCTATCTATCTATCTATCTATAAACCGAACTGAAGGAGCCAATAATTGCTATCATAAAGAGCCGGGGGGGTCACTCTATTTAAAAACGACGGTATGTGCAACCAAAAATTGGACCTTCAAATCCGGACCCTTACAGTGAAGTGCAAAGTGCATTTTTCACTGGTTTTAGCAAAGAATTTTTTTAAAATAAAAATACCAGACACACAACGTGATTCCAACTACTGGTGTTATTACGGTTCTCTAGAGACAACGCATTTTTTGTTATTTGGACTTTTTATATATAAGAACATCAATAATTGAACATTTAAGGCTGAAAATGGTTGATAAAATAAGAATATCCAGCCTCAACAAAAATTTTTGTGTTCTAATAAAAAGCTTTGAAAAATTTATTTTTATTAGTAGAACATCAAAATTTTGGTTGACGCTTCTTATTTAGCCTCAGTGTTCTTATTCATGGCCTTAATATATATGAACCCAGATAACAAAGAAACGTGCATCGTCTCAGAGGTACCGTAATAACACCTTTTATCAACGCCCGAAAAGTAATTCCTCGCCGTAGGTAAAATTTAATTTTCTTAATTTCAGGCTTGGCGCGTTCTTAAGATGTTCTTAATTTTCGAAAAAATCTCAGCCTGAATGTTCTTATAAACTATGTTCTAATAAAAAATAAAAAATAACTAAACTTTAAAACTGATGAACGGTTTGTGGTGGCTCTTTTTATTGATATATAGTATCAGATTCAATTCGAGAATGCTATCGGTATAGGTTTATTCTCAAGGTGAGAAAATTCAATCTCCATTCAACTGAAAATTAAAATTATTTTTTAAAACTTTTTTAAATCAATTGAATACTGTATTCAATAATCAATTCAACGTTCCATTTAATTAGTATTTAAAGATTATATATAACTGATCAATAAGTTTAAAATGCAGTATAACAGTATTCTTTACAATTGATTTTGCAAATAATATTCAAAGTAATTGATATTAATTGTAGCAAGATTTAAAGGTAAATTTTTCCTTAATATTTGAAGAGATCTTTGTTAAATATTTCCTCTTTATAGGAAATATTTGTTAAAACGGCTTTTCTATCTTCTCCTCCTTTTTACATGTCAAGCTTTTTCTATCCTGTATCAAACTATTCTTTGTATACATACCTTATACATTTTCGACCTAGTTTAGTGAATCGGTGCATACAGGCTACTTTTAAGCTTAAACTCTTTGTACCATTTATCAAGCGACTCTTTAAACTAGAAGGCGGCAAAACGAAAGTGAAGAATAAATGAAAACAAACAGATTTACATTTCTTAAATGCTTTTGGCGAAGATTGAAGCATTCTTCATGGATTTGTGTCAGACTTTTTTTGCACAAAGAAACATTTTATTTACGTTTGATTTTGTTTGTTTTTCAAAAAATAAAAAATTTGGCAAATTCTGACTAACTGAAGAACCTCTCAATTCGATGTTAGTCCGGTATAATGTTGTAATTCAACAAAGTTACGGAAATCGTATGGAACGATATTCCATATTGAAAATCGTGTAATATCGAATAAAAAGATGGAAATCAAACAAACTTTGTTAAAAAATGAATTGAAAAACAAATAGATTCCCTCGCAGAGTTATGTTATAGCAATTATTTCAATTTGGAACCATTGTCATTTGTTTTCTTATCATTTTGCGACCATCAGTGGTATATATCTTCAAGACAGTGGTGTGTAAGATAATGTAAACCAACTGGTGAAGTTGTAACGTTTGACAGTATTTTGTACCAACCCAGTAAAATAATCAACACATCGAAAGTTTGACATATCTCGAAACTTTTTTCGAGGTCGAATGAACTTCGTGGAGATAAGATTTGGATAAATACATTTAAAAGCATCTGATGTCGAAATTTAATGATGTCTATTAAAATTAAATAAACAGCTTCAAAATGAATTTACTGAACAAATCTTTTTTTAATTTGAATAAGCTTGAGATTTAACACAGTCCAAATTTACCGTCAATGAGTGCTAGACTTCTTTTCTCCGGATAACATTTCACTATGCATTTTACCAAACCTCCAAGGTCTTGAAAATGTAAAATTTAGAAGCAAAAATAAATCATGCACATAATTTGAAGCATTTTACGTTTAATATTTTTTAGCAACACTTTTTTGGATTTTCATCACCCTAAAAGTGGCTTTTGGAAGGAAATTCTGTATACTTTTGGTGTAAAAATGAGTATAAACTTTTTAATTCTGGAAAAAGGAATTTTTATCAATCAGAATTTCGAAATGCGCTAAAAAGAATTATTTTAAAAAAAGCCAAGAAAATCTCAAACAGACCTTAATGCCAGGATTCATCTCCGCAAACAAATCTGATCATTAACATGGGTCTTTTTAGGCAGCCTCTAAAATGACCTTTGACTTTTTGCAAATGCTCTTGAAAATCCAAAACAACCTTTAGCTAAAAATGCTTGAAATTTTTCCTGGCTGTTTCCAATAATATGGAAATTGACATCATATTGTAGGTAATAATGGTATTTAAAACTATATAATTTTGATTGATTTGAAAATAAAAATTTGGAATTTTTTGTTCTTTTTTCATTAGATCCTTTGTGTACAGTTGTTCCATGTTTCCAAATGAAAGCAATTTCATATTCTCAAGTTTAGTCTTGCCAGTCATTTCTTGACCAACTTCTTGATACTATTTTTAGTCATGAGTTTTAACCTTTAGACGATGAATGACGTACACCGTACGTTGTCCAATCTACCCCCACTTTGAAATTGAATAAAAACAAGACTAATAAAGATATCTGTTCTGTAAAATGTACCTTACTCAGCTAAGACAGAAGTTTCAATGTGCCGATTTTTATGGGTCCTGTTTTTATACATGTAAACAGAAGTGGTGAACTTTTATAAACAGTGGTTGCATAATGGACTTTTGGACTAGGAAAACATTTTTGTAGAAATATGAGATAGAGAACCTTTTGAGGAAGTATTTAGAAAGAGAAATAGTAATTTTTGGGGGTTCTCTCTGACTTATGCCTCTCTCTAGCTCTAACTATGCTTCTAAGCTTCGATTGACTTTATTTTTCAATTATATACTATGGAGATATTCCTCCTAAAACACAATTATTAAAAATTTATACTGTATTTATACGGTAAGTACTTTAAAGAAGTCTCCAATTCTTTCATTGTTTGTTGGTATTTTCACTCTCTTCAGACCTTCAGATTTCATTTAGGTTTTCATGTATTTAACATGGTCAATAAAGTCAATTGCTAAGGAAATATTTATCAGTATGCTTTGCGGCTCTTGTTTTTACAACTATTATACGTTAAAGTAAGAAGAGGTTATTTTTTTGCTTGCAGTTTTCTTCTCACGCAAATATATTTTAAGTTTGTTGAAAATTCTCTCCAACAGTTATTTCTACCTCTACTTGATAAACGCATTTCTTGGTTCAAATAACTTGATGAGACATTTAAAACTTTATCTTTAAGTTATTGGATTTTGTACCAGTAACGTGAATTTAACAAAGAATCTTTAAAGCTATATTAAATTAAGGTTTGACAGGTTTAACTAGACCACATGCAGAGTCGGCAGTATAAAACAAAACGTTTCAAAACACAGGCCTTTCAAAACCAAAGCATCGTCTGGTCTTCGATTTTGTGCTTTTAAAAAGAACACATTACAGTATTGGCTCTAAAACAATAAACTGACCTAACGCACTTTTTAGTTTTTTTTTTGATTGATTTGAAAAACTGCAAATGTTTTGCAACCTCAGCACATTTTTGACTCGGCGGTTGGACTTCCTTTTATTAAAACCGGCAAATTGGCTTTAAGGTTTGACAACTTAAGGTCATGGCCTACGGCATCAGTATTATTTTTAAGAACATGCAATACCGTCTCAACTCAATGAGTCGTCATCAAATCCAATGTCATGACATTTACACAAGAAACAATTAATTAAGACAGAGAAACGTTGAATAAATAAAAATCGGCTTAACAAGATATCTGTAAATGAAATGAAAGGTTGAATGTAAATTTAAAAGAATTGAGTTGCAATTGAAAAAAACAATGTGAGCAATATGATTTAATACGAGTGTTGAAACATAAACCTTTACAAGCAACTGCAAAAAAGTTGCAAATTAGAGATATTTGACATGGGGACATAATGAAACATTTCTATGCGATTGTATTTTGTTGAAATCGCACTAAAATTGTTGCCGTGTCCCGCACCTTTACAGTGCTGCATTGCTAGGAAAGACGCTTCTTTCGCTCTTTTTGGTAATTCGTTTGCCATCGCCGGCATCGTTAAGACATTTGACGAGCAAAACAATGGTTTAGAACAAAGGGCTACAATATAATAATACAAGCAATTAAAAATGTCAGAAAGTGTAAACGGACCATTAGCAAATGATAGATGATACGTTGGTTTTATAGATGAGTTAGAAAATAAAATTTGGTTGAGAAAAGAAATGCTAGGATAAGAGATGATAAATCAGCTAACTTATCTCATGTGTAGGAGTGGAAACATTTTAAATTATTTTCTCACTCTCACATACACGTTTTTTTATAAGAACAAAGTATATAAGCACATAAGGCTTCGAAAGGTAAAAAAATTAAGAACATGTTAAGAACATTCGGAGGCTTCAAGAGTATAGAAATAAGAATTTAACCATTTACAGTAATTCAAGGCTAATTGGTGTATCAATTTGATGGTTTGTTGAAGCCAGCTGACTCAAAAAGTGAGGAAAATAGTGTTTAAAGCCATGAAGTACCCTATCAGCAAATTTTTGAGACTCAAATTAAAAGATTTGATTAAGAACATTATAAGGTTTGAAACCAAAAAAGCTAAGAACATTGAAGGCTTCCTCGAATTTGGATGTTCTTATAAAAAAAAACGTGTGAATGAATTGCAGTACTGTATACCGTTGAAAAGATATTCAAAAGTATTTTCATAAAATTTATAACACAAACAGTTCAGATTTTCTTCATTCTTTATCTGTCTTGGGGGTTATTTTGTTCTGTTTCTTTTTTCATTTTTGAAACTTTCACTAAGCACAAAATAGACACCTCATTAGAAAAGCATCCCGAGAAGGGCCTACGGTATGTGCAGGCCCCTAAGGGTTGGTTTTTAAAAGGGCGGTTTTCAGAAAAGACAATGGAATGTAAGATTCAAAATTTTGACAAAAATAAGCCATTTAGTCTTTTTCAAAAAAAATTACAGTGTATTTTAAGGGTCTCATTTTTCGGTCGCACACACGGTCGTTTTGAAATTGAACAACCTTAGCGAAAATACTTTCCCGAGGAACCAGGAGATCCAGGAGATCTATAAATCACCTTCCGATTAACTTTTCCGGCTAACACCTTAAAAATGATTGATTCACTATTTCTTGATTTATTAGGTCTAATAAGCTTCTAAACGATATTGGGCGTTTCTTAAATATGATATATGATGGGCTTCGGGTTTGTAAAAAAAGGAAAACAATTCTGTATTGTGTCTTAATAAAAACGGAACACCACGTATCGAAACTAATCTCACATTTTTTAATCTGCTACCAAAGTGTTTGTCTGTTTACCAAGAATATCGTGAACAGTGTTCTTAGTGTTGTTCTGAAGTTATATTCTAGAGTTTATGTAACCAAAATAGTATTGCATTGTATTTTTTTTACTCTGTTATTCACATGGTGAAATCTTCGTCCGGTTTTTGAATACTTGCCGATTAAGTGCAAATGAACAGTTTTGCAGGAGATCGGAAATCATCTCTACTTAAAAAAAATTGGTGTAAATAGCACTTTATCAAGACCTCATAATCACCATTTGTTCACACAAAAAAGTTTTGAAAATCTTGTTAAATTGTGGGGCTTACTAATGAAACGAATTCAGTTCAAGATGATAGCAAAGTTGAACAGTAGAATAAAATAAAATAACCTTGTTAAATTTCACATTGAACAGTAACTTAAAGCTGCGGGTACACGGCAACAAAGAATTGTTGCAATCGCATGAAAAACTTTTAAAATAAAAACATTCAGCAAAAAAAGTTGCAAATTAGGGACACAGTGAAACATTTCTATGCGATTACAACAAAACACTGTTTTTGTGTTGCCATCGCACGAAAATTGTTGCCGTGTCCCCGTAGCTTTAGATGAGTCAGTAAAATCAAGTGATATTTGTAGTTTTTCAATTGGTTATACCTATATGAAACCAGTTAGGAAGAGAGATTTAACCTGCTGATATTCGGATCTATCGGTTTAACGGAGTACCAAGCTGAAAAAAAGAATTTTGTGCAGTTCAGTGCCCTATAGACGTGGTCAAATTCGTCAGCTGGTTGTTTTCATACTTATTAGAAAAAAGATGGTTGATTTAAAACTTAAGACTGTCTAAATTGTCCAAGCCGATAGTTTTGATAACATGGCAACTTACAATCTCTAATTGGGGTTTCATTTTAGATCACGTATGCATTGAATATGAGCGAACAGCAATCTTCTTCATCCGTCTCTGCATATATTGAATGTAAAGAAGAAGAAGTGGAAGAAGAACGAAGGTCACATTTAACAGGTTAAAAGTTAACTATTTTTTTTTGCTATCAGGTCGCATAATAATGAGACTATTTTGGTTACATCAACTCTAGAAGTAGAACTGTTATTATTGCTATCATTTTTGTTTGAACGTTTTTAAAGAACGTTGAAATAGCGTCTTGTGTCTGTTGTGCTGGGATACTCAACACTGTCCTGTTATTATTTTGGTCGCTGTTCCAGAAACCAAAACTCTTGTTACGATGTGTTGTGCAAGAAGTTCAGAGGGAATTAAATCATTAAAAAAACAATGATAAAAATTCTAGGAAATTGGAAATATTTTACTGCATGTATGATTTATGTCGAATTTTCAAAGCTACGCAATAATCAAGATAAAAATAATTATTAACTTTGATGAAATTGAGCGAGCTATTAATAAAAGGTACGAATTCGACACCCTCCCGCAGTTTTTGATGATTTCGATGCGATAAGCAAAATAAATTCCATTAAATAGAATATGAAATGCGGTTAAACCTCTTTCAATAAATATGTCACGCGATGATGGAACCTTAGGTAGTCAGTGAAAAGATTATTTGTTGCCAATGTAAAATGTTGTAATCTTTTTTCTTTTCTTTTTTCGGTGGGGGGGGGGGGTTTAAAGAATATTAAAGACTCCAGTCTGATACACTTTTCGTACCAATATAATTGTTTTCATTTTAAACATTTCCTAAATGATTGTTGTGGTTATAATTGATAACTCGGTGCGAACAATTGAAAGAATATTAAAAGACTCCAGTCTGATACACTTTTTCGCACCAATATAATTGTTTTCATTTTAAACATTTCCTAAATGATTGTTGTGGTTTTTATTGATGACTCGGTGCGGACACTTGAGTCATGTGACATGGTATTTAAAAGTTATTCAAGCGCGTTGCTTACATAAGGGGAAACTTGAAATGCTTTATCATTAATTATTGTCGAGTATTCACAAAGACAAGAAACGAACGAACATTTTTCTTAGACAGTAGACAAGCTGCAATTTGAGATCAGAGAAATCAAAAGAAGAAAACAAGCTCCAGCAATGGGCGTTTTAGAGGGCGGCAGTGATCAGCTTTTACCTTGTCTTATAGATATGGGGCGTGGAACAGATTTCAGGAGCAGTCGTGTCAGTCCAATATCAATTAATAATGGCGAATTGTCACCATCCCAAGGTAGCATGGACAGTTTGAGATCGCTAAACTATATGAATTCTGGTAAACGCGGTCGAAAGACGGATCGCGAACGAGAGGAGGCAGGCGGACGCCGAGAATGGAACGATAACGAAATATCGACTTTGATTACTCTTTGGAGTGATAACGACATTTTATACGATACAAATCACCCATTATATTACGTGCAAAGCGAGCGGAAGCTCGTCATGGAATACATCAGTAAAGAAATGAACATATCTCAAAGGGACGTTAACGATAAAATGCATAGCCTTCGAACATATTATTGTTCACAACGTCAACGCACAGAGGCTTTAGATGCTAAATGTGGAGGCAGCGCTAGAGCATTACCACGTTGGAAATTTTATGATAAAATGTCATTTCTGTATGAGAGTGTTACTAACAGGGCGGCAAAAAGCTCCGTAAACACGACAAGGCGCGGAAGGAAACCACGTGAACCTTTACGCAACGAACAATTAACGACAATGGCCGACCCAACTAAACCGCCACTCCCGTACACCATTATCCCCGGTAATGCCCGGACTGATTACTCACCAACAGCTAATTCCGCAATACGGACGGACCCAAACAACCCACATTCGAGCGGACACGAACGTTCTTTTTATACGGATGAGCGTTTTGAAACTATAAACGGACAGTTAAGACATTCGAGTCCTCCTTTAACAAAGTACCAATTATTAAGCAGTCCTGAATCGACCGGAAGTACATCACGAAAACGCCCATGTCCTGATGAGTCGAGGGCGGATACTCCGCCACCAACACAAAAAGACATTCAAGCTCAACACTCGATACGTAAGGAGAACAATCAAACACCTTTTAAAACAATAGAAATTCCGCTGAATAATGCGGACGAAATATTCGGACACATGGTGGCTTGTTCGCTAAGTCAAATGCCTGACGAACAACAAAAAGAACATTTAAAACTTGAGATACAAAAATTGATCTATAGTACTAGATTCAAAGCAGCTAATGGCACCCTATAGGTGCTGGTATAATGTACATATTTATTTATTTGGTTCGTTTTTGAGAACATTCTTGTTTTGAATTTGACTTTGAGCAGGAGTGAGGTGGCTGATCTTTTGAGACTATTAAATGTGTGGCTCATTTTAGAGATGGATACAGAAGGCACACTTTTTCAAATATAATTTTGACGGAGAGTGTTGACTACCAAATAAGGGATATGAGAAAAAGCAACACTCTCCGTTAAAGCTTTTGAGAATCTTCTGTATCCAAGATCTTGGAAAAGATTCTTTTAGTATTTTCAATTAATTCTTGCAAAGGTTTTTCTTACTTCTTCTTGACTTGACTTGAAATTTGACTTTTTGTTTTACGGTATAGACTTCTTCATAGTTGTATCTTTTTCCATTGAAAAGACATTTTGACGTTCTTTAAAGCTTACTCCTACAATTATACTTCATTTAATCCAGCCCGTTTGAAAGATACTAATTGCGGAGAATGAGATGATGATATTTTCTATCAGTACGCTAAAGTTCTAAAGACAAGATGAAAATATACCATCTGATGAATTTAACTTGTGTTTTGTGCAGGGACTACGCCAAGTTAAAAAATATTATGGAGTCCGGGCAAAAACTAGTCTGATTTGCAGACCCATACTAAAACAGTTGTACGTATGAGTCTGCTAAATAAGCTCCCTTTTGGTTTCCGATTCGGTTTTAGTTCAGTCTGTAAAATACACGA
>JAUJPO010044963.1:0-16843 GCA_032270745.1 Tiaropsis multicirrata
TTTTACACTATTTTGAGACCCCCTATAGGTAAAACCTCAATTTAAGTTAAGGTATATAATAAATCATATATTCAATATGCATAAGAATTGGTTATTGGATTTATTAAACCTCGGTTGTGTGATATTCAACTCTGCTTCCCTTCGCTTCGGATATCGTACAACCTCGGTTTAATAAATCTCAATAAACAATGCTAGCCTATTGAATATCTGCTTAATATATTCGCTTATTGTCAACTTGAAAAAGGAGATCTGGTAAACGAGAGATCAACTATATGCTCACAGTTCTCTTCATTTGTTTGTTTATATTTTTTTCTCCCATCTCTACTTACATCACAAAATGATTAACGACCATTCGATTTTCTTTTCGAATGTCAAAATATCAATTTCACTCAAAACTCGATAAATATATCCCATATTGTACTCGGTATCGTGCGATAACAAGTACTTAAATAAAGGAGTCTTTCTAAGACCCCCAGAAAGCAGCTAATTGTAAGCAAATTGTAAAGAATCATGATCCCTATGACATCGCCTATGAGTTACACCTTTTTTTCGCCTTTATTTTATTTGTGAAAATAGGCTGTTTTAAATAATTTCATAACATTGGGAACGTCATAGTTGAATTGTTTTTTTGTCACTTTTTTAGGTACGGTGCAGCCTTCCGGTCCACAAAAACCGGTATTGTATACAATAATGGAATGGATGACTTCAATACGCCCGGTATTTACACCCGCTTCGGTTATCCGCCTTCAGAAACGAATTATATCAAACCAAACAAACGGGCTGTATCTGCAATGACCCCCGTCATTATCACTGATAAAGCAGGAAATGTCAAGCTTGTTATTGGGGCTTCAGGAGGTCCGAAGATTATCACTGCAACAGCACAGGTGAGATTGTATTGTTACTTTTTTTATATCGAGTAAAGAGTTTTTACTAATATTAGTCACTGAAAGGCTTGTTGTGTTGACTTTGATCTTTGTATCAGAGGCGAAGGGATATCGCAGTTTTATCCAACAAGGTGAGATTTGAGCTTATATGGTTTTCTAGCTTAGCATTTAGCATTAATCTACGGTGTCTACGATGTAAAAGAATTCCTAGAGTTTCCTTTAATTCGGGAAATAACAAAAAAGTTGAATGCGGGTTTTTGGATTACATTGCATCTGATTGCATTGCATTGTGTTACATCACATTACATTTATTTGTGCATTTCAGGGTATCATTTTTAAATTATTATGCAACGATGAGCTAGGTCAATCCATAATCCGCCCTCGTTTACATCATCATCTCATACCGAACCAAGTTAACGGAGAAATCAAGCGCTCACCGAGTCCCGGTGTGTTAAAAGGACTTGAGAAACTTGGTCATGAGATCAAACTGGTTGATATGCCAGAACATTCTGCGATACAAGCTGTTTACATTGAAAATGAACATAAAATCTACGCCAAGTCTGATCCCCGCAAGTATGGTCATAGTGCTGGATTTTGAGAGATGTGCTGCAAATGGTCTTCGTAGGTGATCACTCTCGCGGTTGCAATCATATGGCTGAAGTGGAATAGATGGATCAGATATTCAACATTCTTTAACTTGTAGAATGACCAGTAAGAGCTCCTCAACTTAGAAATGTTGAAACTGAATGAGCCCAATCTACCGTCATTACAGTTTGAGGACGACTTTGTGAGTTCAAGTGTATTATAAGCTTAAGTATATATACTCGTTCCTATTGGTTGCTGGTTTGTGTGATTTAAGCTGGATGATGAAGAATCTTTATATATTATCTCTCGTTTGTAGATTTTTCTTATTTGTAGATTTTTGATACTTTTTCTCTATTGAATTTTATACAATGCACTCATACGGTTATATATTTGTAAAATTTATATTTTTTAGATCAATAATTATTATAGTCAGACCATATATATTTTCTTTCATTCAGAGCCGCTGCGCTGAAAACTGCGTTAGTCAAAGCATGATTAGCGCCTTCTCCTAACCGTGCTTTGAATATAAAGGGGTATCTAGACGTTCCGCGTTTGTTTTAATGGATCTTTTCAAAGCAACCTAACAAAAGCCCCAACACAATCTGATTTCGCTGATTTCTTGGTGTGTATGCTGGTGTATGCGTGTTTGTAGTTTTAACTTCCTACACTATTTAAAATGTTAATTTGATTGGTAGGTTCATGTTTGTTTGTTTGTTTGTTTGTTGAGGAGCTTGTTTACTACTTAGTGTAACATTGGTAACGGTCTTGTTTTTGGAAAAATCGCAATTAAGATTTGTAATCTTTTATACGGGAAACGCGAAACAAGATTTTCCCTCTAGTTTTGAATTTTTATTTAAACATCATTAAGTTTTTTGAGATATTTCCGTAATAGATTCGGGTTTTGGATATTCTCTGGCGGCACGCGTCCCCGTGGGTCCTTGAAGACCCAAGATATACATAACATAACTTTGCGTCATGGATGTCATAATTACATTTTCTATAGGAAACATTGGGTCATCGATTGATTGATTGTTGCTTTGATTCAACATGTCTGAACGAACATTCAAAACCATTCGACAATTTTAATATATATGTAAATAAACAGAAAAAACATCACTCTCTCGCTCATGACTTTCTCGCATCGCTTCAAACTCAAATATTATACATTTTTATACTTTTAAAGGTTGTGGAGTTTTGTTTGCGGCGATTTGTATGGTCTGATTTTAATATATCCCCACTGGGCCGGCGTACTGGCATACGGTGTTTCGGTGCTTTTCCTGGTCGGTTGGTGTTCAATGATTTCACTCTGTCATTAATTTTCTTTTGTCCCAACTAGAAGTTATCAAGTTCTTTCATCTCATACTTTTCCCAATAGCTTTATCCCCCGGGATAGATGGCTTTCGTGAATCCCTGATATGGTTGCACTAACACGGAAATTGAAAGTCCCCCCTCGAGGGTCACTTTTTACACGACTTTTGGCAAAAAATCACCAAAGTCTATCCCACATAGCGTCCATAAGGCCAATTCCCCCGGGCCAATCCCTTGATTTGTTTAGGCTTTTGTAGTTTTGAAGGGTCCAAAACTCGTTTCTTTCAATACCGTCCAGCCAAGTCTTCTTCACCGTATAGCCTCAGATAGAAATTTTCACTCTCTTTGAAACTTCGTTTTCTTCAAAGTTGATGGAATATACTTTTGACTAAAACAAAAATGACGGTTTCAAGTCTTTCCATTAGTGAGAAAACACCCTGCAAACTTTCTCAATTGTCAAGTGCTAGAATCCGGAAATTTTCTCTTTCTGGCGGTACTGAAAAAGTTAAAATTCAGAGGTCTTTTGTATCACGCAGACAAATCAAAAGAAACACTGGACACTATTCTTTTGTGCTTAATTGTATGGGGTGACTTTGCTGAAAAGTCCTAGGATAATGATTTTGGCACTTTTAATGCACAAAATGCTTTTGAAGGTGAAAATTTTGAAAATGCAATTTGACCCCTCCCCTTCCTTACAATTTAGCACAAAAGAATACACCGCGGTAATAATAGCCTCATTTAGAAATTTCGTTTCGTCAACATATCCCTCTTTCGCGTTTTAATTAGCCAAAATTACGTATTTCTTATTCCCTAGAAATAGCTTTTACAGTTATACAATTTCAATACAAGGTTTTTCAAACCCGGAGGTCAAATTACACTACGTGCCTCTTTATTTCTTTATTTTTCACAACGCTGTCAAAAACATGCATTTTCTCACAAGTTTTTTAATTAATCTTGACTTTCATCTATAAAATAACTTTCGGAACTTCTTATTAACACCTTTCTGATGCCTATTCGTATCCGTGTCCAGATTTGGTGTTCTCAAAGACGATTTCTGTGATAAATCATATTCTTTTGTTTATTCGTCAATTTTTAGCAAAGAATCCTTTGTTTATCTCATTACGTAATCCAAAGAATCTAGACATCGCTTTGTCGGTAAGTTGGTGATGCCCGATTCGTAGTAAATGATCTTGGTACCATTGCAATTGCAGCTTGAAGCAAAGTGTGGGGTAAAGCTGGGGTTTTTATAAGGCCGTTTCAAAATTGGTTTATTTTGATTAGCATCAATGTTGCGTTTTTAGAAAATAAACGACGTTCTTTGATTATGTATTCAAAAAAGCATATTTTATCCAGATTGACCGAAAGTGCGGGGAAAAATAGATAATCTAAGTGAGCTTTCTGACAGAATTTTTCTTGTGATGGCTTTATAGTTTTAGTATTGCCATGTCATTCCTCTTTTTAAGTATTTTTTTATATGAATATCGGTATGGAATAAAAATATTTATTTCTATTTGGGCAAATAATTATCAAGGGAAAGGAATCCCCCGTTTTTTTAGGTTATAAAAAGTTTGATAAATAAATAACAGACTTTTTCGCCATTTAATGATAGATGAAAAAGCTCACATATCTAAATCAATGGATTCTTTCATCTAAACGTTTTTGTTCGGTTTTTATGCGAGTACTTCGTGCTTTTTGTTTGCGGTCGGTTTTCTACTGGTTTTCTACTGATTTTATCCTGATTTTATCCTGATTTTAACCCCTATAGGCATTGCAGTGTTTTTTTTAAAGCATGACTATTTTTCTTCCAAAAGTGCTTGGGTGTCCGCTCAATCTCTTGGTTCCTTTCGTTTCAGCTTTCTCTATAGCAACTTAGGTATTAGGCGAAAAAACAAGGTGGTTTTGAGCTATTACTAAAAGACCGAGCGTTGTTAAACGTATGTCTTTCGACACGCTTAAAGGTTAAGTAAAATATAAATGGGCGCCCATAGAATCCATATCCATAGAAATATCTTTTATCTCAACCTGTTATATTTTTTAGAAAGAGTTAAAATCTGTTCGCTGAAAATGACAGATTGACAAAAGTATGTACAAAATGGCCCTACTATTTTCAATCTCCTAAACTGAGGTACTGTATGCACGTTTTAATGGAACTGAAAAATGAGTTGGTTACGTCACCTGTGTCTACTAGTATATTAAGGATGCCTTAAACTCAGTAGCTCTACTGAAAAGTTGATGTTTCTTTCCCAATAAAACGTGGTGGGTGACGCCCCTGCAATTTTTTTCTTCCATGTAATTTACAGGATTAATTATCAATCAAACATTCGAAATGTACTTGAAAACTAACTCAAGTTGTTGTGATTTTCACACTTTATTCATAATATCCAATTACGTTTGTTTTTATACGGAACAAACCCTAACAAGCCGGGTGTTTGCCACCAGTTTTGAATCTTTTAACCATTATAACTAGTGGCAAATGGGATGTTTCCGTAGAAATGGATGTCATGAAAAAAGTCCGAAACCAATTACTGTCAGCGTGTTGTACGCAATGGATGTCATGAATAAAGTCCGAAACCAATTACTGTCAGCGCGTTGTACTTGGAGTACACGTTTTTTATATACGAACATTAAAATTTGAAGAAGCCTTCTTATTTACTTTTTTGGGTTCAAGCCTTAAAATGTTTTCAAAATGTTCTTAATTAAGTCTTTTAAAAAATGAAAAAATGTTCTTATTTCTTTACTCTTGATTCTCCAAAGCCTCCAAATGTTCTTAACATGTTCTTAGTTCTTTGACCACAAAGCCTTATGTTCTTATATACTTTGTTCTTAGAAAAAACGTGTAGGATTTGAAAAATCGTACTTGAAGTACTGGTAGCATCGATTTCATGATTTTATTTGAAGATGTTTCGATTAGTATTAGCACTAAAAGGCAATAACTGATTTTCTTCCATTATTTTTACACAGTTTTAGACATCCCAAAATGTATGGATTGATTCTTTGCGTCATGTTGGTATTCGGTAAGAATATTATTTTTATTTCTCCTGCCAGTATAACTCTCTTGATACATATTGATTAAAGTTTTTCTGTTAATTTAAAACATACAGTTTTGGCAAGAGCAGTCAGTGTTTTTTGTATCTAAGTAAAGCAAGGTCATAGACAAAAGCTCTTGAACCTCTATTCATGATATCCGTAAGTTAAATTAAATTTTCCTTACGGAAACGCCCAAAATAAAGAGCAAATTCCGGATTTTTGGCTGTTTCCGTTAGAAGAAATGATGTAACGCTCACTTAAGCATATCATGAACATCAAACGGATGTACCCCTCCATTAAACTTGTACTTCTATTCTAGGTTACTACAGAAGCTTTTATAGTTAGCCAGAGAATTTGTAATAAAGAGATCTCTAATGTACAGCCACTTCTTGAGAAATACTATCGTCGAAAATTCGTTGACAAGCTGTGTTTTTTTCCTGTTCATTATTCTAGATTACGGATACGCGAGTGACGTAAAACGTGAAGTTACCATCTCCAATACCTTACCGACTCACTACAATGTATTGTGGTACGAAGAGCTGACTCCGCTGCTCCCACCAAACCATAGACCTACAAAATGGAGTGTGTCAAAAATTGAATTTCAAAACCATCTCAAGACATTCACAAGAGTCGCATTATTGAATCTGGATTGCACCAATCCCAAAGCGCAAGAGATTTTATGCATCAACCAGAACCTCAAAACTATACAAACATCATCAAGATTTAATCCCCAGACAGCCATAAATGGCTCTTCAGTCGTTATCTATTTCGAAATAAAAACTACACTGATAAGTGGAGTCTCTATCCCTTTTACATCAAAACTGAAAGTTCGCTTTCAAATAAGAAATCCATGTTTAGCCGTCAAGCCGTTAGGTTCTAAACTGAACAGTACGGGATGCCTTCCAAGGCTACACGATATGACCATTTCTGACTACCGGCCAAAAATACGAACAATCTTTTTCAGAGTTGCTGCTCCGAAGCTACATCCCAACAAAGCGATCATGTTGAATTCAATCACCATAAAAAATGTTGGTCGAAAATCAACACCGTTCAACTTTACTATTTATCATGATAATGATCAAGTCGTTTACACTTCACAGATCGTAAACGCAACAGAATCGCAGACCGTACTCAATACATACGTACCGAGAAGTACACTGGAGTACAAAATCCAATTCCACTATGATATTTCTGTACTTCACGTTCAACCCTTCAACTATTACATCATGGACGATTTTTGCCAGCAATCTTATTGCTTTTCAAAAGCACAACAGTTGCGTCTAGCCTCTGAACGATGTGTTAATAATGAAACACAGTCAAGTGGTTTACAAAAACGCTTTCAGATATGCCATGGTAAGTCGTTACTCGAAATATTTTCTTCATAATGTCCCTCTTAAGACCATCCTCTCATTGCTGCACAACACTTGCCTTTTTTGATAAAAAGACGTTGTACTAGACTACCATAAGAAATAAACGAAGTGCAATTCGATAAACCTTTTCATAAATTACGTCACGACCAACGACTGCCTCGGTTTAATACAAATAACAAGGTGATTATATCTCACGAGACTCAAAATGACTATCAATGGAGTCGAGTTTTGATAAGCTCCCTTGGGATTCGGTTACCATAGCGCTAAACTCAAAACGAGGCAGTCGTTGGTCGTGAAAAAAATTATGAAAGGTCTATTGGTTAAATATAACGTTACAAGTCGCGCCACTTTGAAAAAAGTAGAACAGTTGATAACTTTGTTTTTGAGCGCGGTGCTGACGTAATCTTTTCTAAAAAATCTTTCATCACAAAAAAGTCGATTGGAGACCAGCTTCTAGATTACCCTTAATTCCTTAAGTTAATGATAGCTCACCCCGTATTTTTTGTTCTATTTGGTGCCTCCCATAATTTCATCGCGACTTTGAATTCGTTTGAATTTAGATCCTTCAGCAAAGTTGACACACAGTGTGGTACCAGATGGTGGTTTATTCTTAACATCGAACATTTTAATAAACACTTTCTACTCCATCAGATGCCACTATCCGGTTTCTTTTATCAAGTATACCGTTTATATTGAATATCGTACCAGCCTTGGTACTTACACACCTCTGGTTGAAAATGTGAAATACAGTTCAACAACGGCATATCATTCATTTGCAATGCACCGATGTCGAATTCAATTTCCGGACACGAATTTACGGACAGTTTATTCGGAGCCATTCTTGTTGAGTCTTGAAGGTAATCTTTTTAACTTTTATCGTGATAGAAGTCGCCAATAAAACATTCGTCTTCTTGATCTTTACTTTTTACACAGTATGCGTCGCATTAGCATACTTGGTGCTTATTTCTGTTTTTCCAATAATTTTCGTGCGGAGAAGTGCTATATTGGTTTGCTCGGATAGACCTTTTCATAAATTACGTCACGAGAAACGACTGCCTCGTTTTCAGACTTTCTACCATAGATATACTATGCAAAAAACATTGCCATCCTTGTCTGAAATATGTGATGTTCTTCTTTTTCAGATGTTTTCAAGGGATTTCTCAAAGTGAATATTGAAGCAAACGACCTACAAACGGGTGTTCCCTTGAAGTACTTTACTGAACACAATGTTAAAAATCACGTAACAATTCTTTGTATTTTATTCATTCATTCGTTGGTTGGTTTATTCATTCATTCTTTTGTCTGAGTTTGCTTGTTCGGTCGTTCTTTGTGACAATTACTTTTATGGGTGGTACCAGAGTGGACAAAAGAACAATAGAATTGGTTACACTCTAAATTCACTTTTGAAAATAAATAAAAATACAGTCTTAAGGCGGAAATACACGATCCGATTTTATGTAAAATCGTACCGTGTATGTTGGGCTATGTACAAATTTTTGCTGCTTTTGTTTACTAAAAAAGTCGCGAAAAACCTTTTTTTTTTAGATTACAAGATTATTCACTGATGGAAACCTGTTGAACATTCAAGTCAAATATACGACCAGTGTGTGAGTATCATTATACAAATTGTCGGCAACAAGTGTTAACATGTAACTCGCAACCCGCGATTCTATTTTGATAAAATGCAACTTGTAACTCGTAACTCGCAAAAAGATTTTTGGATTTCCGTAGAAATGGTTACGTACCAACCACTCATACGCCTTCAGAGCCAATCTCAAGATCAAAGATCAACCTATAAGAAAAATTCTCAATTTCCTAATACGCTAATATTCAGATTAGGCCTTGCCTTTTTGACTTGTTGACCACGAAATGATAAAAACTCGATCAGATGCGGATGAAAGTCTTTCAATCTGGCATATATCGCGATTCGTTTAGCCTCTGAGTTTCCATCTGAATAGCACTCAAAAGTCACAACGAAACCCCCTGAATTAAAATTTTGACACGCTTATTTATCACAACGAAACCCCCTGAATTAAATTTTTAACATGCCTATTTATTTCAGATCGCACCAATCACAAGACGGTAGTGATTACTATACAATCGACATGGTATTATTCATGAAAAGAGTTTCACCAGAACTCCAAAATATGACATATGTGGAGTGGGTGAAAGATCTCCAAGAGAGGCTATCCGATGCTCAAACAGATCCGGGGTTCAATCAACATCTCTTTGATTGGAAGATTAGAACGCCTTGTAAGTTGTTGAATTCGTCAGTTTCAGTTTCGTCAGTTTCAGGCGATATTTCATAATAATATATATTCAGAATAGAAAAGACAAGATTTTTTACTTTTGCTACTGACAGTTTCTTGTCAAAGGTCAATCATCAGGTAACTAAAAGATATACGTTACATCGGTTTAAAAGAATACATTTCAATGTCTTCTTTTTTAATTGACGTCAACTTTTTCGTCGACACAAATTTCAAGTTCAAATTTTCTACGGTGGCGATACTTATAGCATCGCATAGTCTAGATCTAGACTATTCATTCAACATATTAACCACCACAACATATTATACAAAGAAGTGGAAACAAATAGAATTCCTGGAAGAAAATTGCAAATGAATAGTCTAGTAACATTCCTGCTTATCTCATTTATTATGCATAAACCATTTTTTTCTTTCTTTTATCTAAAATAACCTTTTGTACAGAACATAATGAGGAAGAAAAATATTTTACTCTTATTCTTTAAAGAAATATCTTTCTTTTGATATAAATATCAAGAATTTTTTAGTTTCTTTATACTTTATCTTTTTAGTTTATTTTGGTTTTACTTTTATTTATTATTTTTCTACTGGGTAATAACTGAATAATGGTCTGGAAATCGAGACTAGGTGTTTCGGTGAAATTCGCGAAAGTTTATTCTCGCGACAAAAATTTTACAATTATACATTAAAATGAAATGTTAGCGTGAGATGTTTTACGAGAAAGGCCACTTTCTCTGCATATCCATATCCTTGTAAGTCGCTTTGAATTTCTACGGTAGAATATGGACATTCAACTTTCAATTTCCAATCATAAAGAACGGCAATGAAACTTCTGCATTCTGGTTTGTTCAAGTCAATTATCAATAAATTAGGTCCAATCATACATTTTGGAATGGCTAGCGTGAGATTTAAATTATTCATAAGAAAAACAACTTTCAATTTATACCCTTGTGAATAGCTTTGATTTTCCACGGTAGAATATGGACATTCTACTTTAACTTTTGAATCATAAAGAAAGTCAATAAATCCTTTGCATTCTGGTTTGTTTATGTCAATTATCAATGAATCAGGTCCAATCATACATTCTGGAATAACTGGACGAACCCGCGTGAGATTTAATTGTCTCATAAGAAAAATAACTTTCCTTACATTCCGTTGTAAATAGCTTTGAATTTCCATGGTAGAATATGGACATTCTACATTTACTTTCGATTCATAAAGCAAGTCAATAAATCCTTTGCATTCTGGTTTGTTCATGTCAATTATCAATGAATCAGTACCAATCGTACATTCTGGAATAACTGGCGTGAGATTTAACTGTTTCATAAGAAAAATAACTTTCCCTACATACTCTTGTATATCGCTTTGAATTTCCATGGTAGAATATGGACATTCTACTTTTACTTTCGATTCATAAAGCAAGTCAATAAATCCTTTGCATTCTGGTTTGTTCATGTCAATTATCAATGAATCAGGTCCAATCGTACATTCTGGAATAACTGGCGTGAGATTTAACTGTTTCATAAGAAAAATAACTTGCCCTACATACTCTTGTATATCGCTTTGAATTTCCATGGTAGAATATGGACATTCTACTTTTACTTTTGAATCATAAAGGAAGTCAATCAACCATTTGCATTCTGGTTTGTTCATGTCAATTATCAATGAATCAGGTCCAATCATACATTTTGGAATAACTGGCGTGAGTTTTAAATGTTTCATAAGTGAAGTAACTTTCCCTACATACTCTGGTATATCGCTTTGAATTTCTATGGTAGAATATGGACATTCTACTTTTACTTTTGAATCATAAAGGAAGTCAATGAATCCTTTGCATTTTGACGTGTTCATGTCAATTATTAGTGAATCGTATCCAACCATGCATTCTGGGATTCTCAATTTAAGATTCAAATGGTCGATAAGGAATATTGCATTCCTCAAATCGATTTTGTTAATGTCAAAGGTTTTAAATTTAACAGTGGAGAATGGACGATCTAACTTTAGTCCAGCCTCATAAAAAAGCGTCATGAACTGTTGACATTCCGGAATTGAAAAATCAATTATTAGACTGTCAAGACCAAGCATGCAATTCGGAATATCAAGGGATTTTTTCGATAGGTATCGGCGAAATGTCCAGGCTCTGTATGGCTGCGTAAATCTTTTGAACAATTTTGATTTAATTTTATGTAGCTGTGAAAGACGAGTGAAAAATTGGCTATGAAGTTCGTTTTCTTTGAGCAGGCGGTTGATTCCAAAAATCACAGGAGCACAGCTGGTGAGTTCACGATTGGTTAAATATGGCGATATTCCTTTTGTAACACACAAATAAAGTCCCGTCAGGAATTCCTGGAGCACCAAGTGTTTATACTGGTAAATGGGTTTTCCTATCTTGCCACGACTAAATTTCACGATTAGGCCCGTCTGCTCCAAATGGACAGGGCAATTCAATTTTCGAATGTCTTTTTCAGTAAATAACACCTTGTTACGCATATAAGTCTTCACTGAAAGAGTCATCAACGAATATATACACTCGATGACAGTATCATCATCCAGCATTTCAGTCAAAGTGTTATACGATCCTGAATTAACGCCTTGTAAATGCTTTCTCAAAAACACGAGACATGCATACATGTAAAGTTCAGTACAAGTGTTCAATGGTTTCGTGATTAAATCTTCACTATAAACATTGCAGATGACCCACGTGAAGACAGGCACTGTGGCCATCATCTTGAGGTTATCAGAAAGGCTAATCACTTCTTTTACTCGCTTAACTTTCGCGTCATTTCCGTTGAAGAATTTCTCGATGTACTTGCCGACATCTGCCTCCTTGAATCCGCAGACCTCAACTGTTTTGACTTTGATAATTCTCCTTTCGTTGTCCTTCAAATGTAAGATTTGTTTTCTTACAAAGTCACACGCGTTCGGTCTTCCCGATGCAATACTTTTATGTCCTTTTAAGATTTGACCTTTAGTATTAATTAAGTCGAAAACAATTTGAAACGGACTGAGCGATTTTTTATTTGTCTTTTTAGAACAGTCAGCATAAACGTCTTGTAGTTCATCCAACCCGTCGACTATAATCAATATCTTATCAGCAATCGGTTTGAGATCATTTAAGGAGATTATTTCGAATATTTCAGGATATTTATACTTGAATAGTTCATCGATTGACTGAATTTTTCCGTAAAGTCTGTTAATTTCGCGACAGGAAAAGAAGAATACAAATTCTACGGGAAAGTCTAGATACAGCTCTCGTTTAGCAACTTTCCGAGCGTACATTTCCAGCATGGTCGTTTTGCCCATACCACCTACAGCACGAACAAAGACAGCCTCGTCGCTGCTTTGAAAAAGATCACTCATTTCGATACTTTCTTTCTCAAGCAATCTTTGTTCCATCAGTGATTCTCGATCAGAGTTGTTGATCTCCTTTTCGACTTCAGTAGCTTTCAGAACTGCTAAATCAGTGTAGAGATTTTCGTCGTATTGGTAATGAAGCTCGCTGTGATCTCCCAACAATGGTTCGTTTACGAGAGAGGTGATGACATTTTCAGCATATTGGCAACGGAGCTTTGATGAAACAATTTGGATATCTAGAGAAAATCAATAAAAATAGCTGAAAATTCCAATTGATTTTGGCAAAATATCGTTGCATTAAATTAAATTAAAGTTATTACTGTTCTGACCGCTGACGTAACTTTTTTATCTAATGAGATTTCAGCATTTACAAATTACAGTCTTCGGCTTTCTCACTCGGGTAATAACTCACGATAAGAAAGTGATAGTTCTGGTTTGCTGGAAAGCTTTCTTCGATATCTATCTTTTACTCAAAAAAAGAATTTCAGATATAGAGCTGTTTTATGTTATAATTTTCGGGGTTTTTTGTCCGTTGCTCAGCTATTCTTTTTCAAACAAAAACACTTTTCTTATCATGCTTCCCTATGCATTTTTAGCATTTTAGTTCCGACCGTTTTTCAATTTTGTCTTTTCAGCTTTTCAGCTATTTTAGTGTTGGACGGAAAAAATTAAACAAAAATTTCTTTGATCATTTTTTTCCGTCCGAATCAATCTAAAAGTTTTGAAAATACTCAAAATTTTCTCAAACAAGGATTAAATGCACGAAATATCAGTTACAGAGGACCGGTAGAAATATAAATACCTTCTGTAATTAGAGTGTTTTCAGTGATATGCTTCACCATGTCCATTCTTCCCAATCTTTTCAATTCCAGAGATACATGCCACCATTTGATATTCTTCAGACCTTCAATCAAGTTCTCATTATTGTTATCACAAATACCAAGTCGTGAAAATAGTTGCGTTTTTTGTAAAAACCAATCTGCTGCAATATATAGTCCAAAACTTCTTGTAAGCAGCAAGATTCAGTTTCTAAATGAAAAAGTAATGAAAAGATATACTAGTATAAGTTACTTTCATGAGCGACATATGGTATGAATCTGGTGAAAAAGATACTAAATAAACTTAACAAAGAGAAAAGTAATTACTAATTAGAGTTAACTAACGGGGAGGGGCAATTACAAAGGACTTCAACAATAGTGTCAAACCTCTGTGCTTAGGTAAAGTTGCTTTGATAAATTTATGCTCATTTTCCAAACGTCCAACCACTTGAAAAAAATTCGAAAGTGACTGGTCATGCTCGGCAAGAGTAACACCATAATCAGCGAGAGTAATGTTGTGGTTGGCAATATCAGTATCGTGGTTTGTTAGCGTGGTATCGTGATTCGCTATGGCGGTGTAGTGTTTTGAGAGAGTCATATTCTGATCAGCGAGTGTCGTATCGTGTTTGGTGAGAGCCATACCGTGATCGACTAGGGCGGTACAGTAATCAGTGAGGGTGGTTCCGTGATCAGTGAGAACGGTTCCATGATCAACGAGAGCGGTATCGTGATTAGTGAGGGTGATTCCGTGAAAAGTGAGGGCGGCTCTCTGATCAGTTAGGACGGTTTCGTGGTTAGTGAGGGTGGTTTTGTAATCAGTGAGGACGGTTCCGTGGTTAGTGAGGGTGTTTTTGTGATCAGCGAGGATGGTTTCATGATTAGTGAGGGCGGTACCGTGGCCAGTGAGGACGGCATCGTGATCAGTGAGGGCGGTACTGTGGCCAGTGAGGGCGGCATCGTGATCAGTGAGGGCGGTACTGTGGCCAGTGAGGGCGGCATCGTGATCAGTGAGGGCGATACTGTGGTCAGTGAGGACGGTTTCATGATCACTGAGGGTGGTTTTGTGATCAGAGAGGATGGTTTCATGATTAGTGAGGGCTGTACTGTGGTAAGTGAGGACGATACTGTGGTCAGTGAGGAAGGTTTCATGATCAGTGAGGACGGTTTCATGATCACTGAGGATGGTTCCATGATCAGCGAGGGCGGTTACATGATCACTGAGGACGGTTTCGTGGTTAGTGAGGGTGGTTTTGTGATCAGCGAGGATGACTTCATGATCTGTGAGGGCGCTATTGTGGCCAGTGAGAACGGTATTGTGATCATTGAGGGCGGTTTCATGATCACTGATGGCGGTTTCGTGGTTAGTTAGGGTGTTTTCATGATCAGCGATGGCGGTTGCGTGATCGGTGAGGGCGGTTGCGTGATTAGCAAGGGAAGTATCGTGTCCAGCAAGAGTGGCTTTGTTTTTAAGTAACTGTGCAGCGTTTTTTGAGACATCTACTTTCCTTTGGGCGTTATCTGTTTGAACTGTTGCAAGATCATTGAGAACTTTTTTAGAGAAGAATGAAAGTGATTGAACTACAACATTATTCGTGACATTGAGTGGTCTGTGTCTCAAAGCATTGAAATTATAATTAACAAAGCCAAGTCCACGAACGATTCGTTCGCCTTCAGTCCATCTCAAGCCCAGCTCATTTAAATCAAGTGTTTTGGCATCAGCGTGTAGGAGATGGTTTCTCCAATCCCGAGCTAGAAGTACGAATGCTGCGTTGCTTAAATCAGTTTGAGATGGATTCTTTTTCCAACCATTCTGCGGAGGTGGTAGCGTGGTGAAATTGATGATCAACACAATGATAAGAGTTATATCAAATGATTGACTGTCCGTTTGATTCTAGTTCTTGGGTAACAGAAGATCCACTTGATCTTTCTTCAAGACTTTTTGCTTGATCAGCTTGTTGATGGTATTTTGTTGATTTTGTAGCTCGGTATTGAGAGCTGTTGCATTTTTGGAAGACCAACATAATTTTGGTTGTTGTTGTTATGTAGGACATCAAGAAGGGCTTCTCTTAATGGATCGTGGAGAAGTGTTGCCAACCGAAGCCAGTTTTCAATCTCCTGAATAGCTTGTGCAACAGTCACAAAGGAAGACATCCTCAGACCATTGCTAACCCAAGCCAAAATGAACAATCTTTAATCTTATTCCACAGTTTTTCAGAATTTTACAATTTGTCTCTTCACCTGGAAATTGAGTATGTCTTATAAATGCAGTGTCTAAAAAATTTTTTTTTTAGAACCATTAACATTTCTTTTGAAGTAATAATTGACACGTGAAATTGTTTTTCTAAAATGCCACATGCATCCAAACTTAGTGAAAAATTTCCCTGAAAATACAGTTTTTTGCCCGTAAAAGTGCTGACATCGGCATTTTGGCAAAACCATTTTGAGAAACTTTAGTATTTTTGAAGATTCCAAGTACTACTAACAATTTTTTTGTCAAATTTCAAGGGTTAACCATAAGTAGTTCTGGATTTATGTTGCTTTTGATTTAGTTTTTCCAATTTTTGGCCAAATCACGTGATTTTTTACTAAAATGGTGTGGGCGAATCGTGAAAAATTTAAAAATTTCAACAAAAAAAACCCGTTCAGCTTTATTTGGGTCAAAATGCTTTAGAAAAACGGTTGCAAGAACGACGAAGATAGGCCATTTTGACGCCGACCTCTCCTTTCATGAGTGAGTTTATAGATATCAAACAAGAGCCAAAAAGATGTGGTCAAATATTTCCTCTCATAGCTTAAAGAGTACTTCTTGGTACCCATTATTGCATTTTTGACACCTCTCCTGGTTACGATACTTCTTAATTTTTAAAAACAGAAAATACATAAAAGGGTAGATGCAAAAAGGAGCGTTAAAATACTAATAAAAAATTAAAACTATAAAAGCACTCTTTTAGTATATATTTGGAATAATTGTATTTTAGGAGGAATATTTAAAAGTCAATCGATACCACGATAGCTTTAAAAAACATAACAGATTATAAGAATACTTAATTTCAAACCAATATAGTTTAAAAAAACCATTATTACATGCTACAATATGATGTCAATCTCCATATTATTGAAACTAGCCAAATATACCAACATAAGATGATCAGTTCGTTTTTTTGGAGATAAATCCTGGCATTTAATTTGAGATTTTCTGACTTTGTTTTTAAACAATTCTTTTTAGCACATTT
>JAUJPO010044974.1:0-13068 GCA_032270745.1 Tiaropsis multicirrata
GTTTCTACGCCTTTACAAGGTTATAACGTTGTTGAAAAGACGTTTAAACAATGTTGATAAGACGTCTTTTGTCTGCTAATAATTCCCTTATCGGCAGATACAAGACGTTTTCACAACATTGTTGTTTCTACGCCTTTACAAGGTTATAACGTTGTTGAAAAGACGTTTAAACAATGTTGATAAGACGTCTTTTGTCTGCTGATAATTCCCTTATCGGCAGATACAAGACGTTTTCACAACATTGTTGTTTCTACGCATTTACAAGATTATAACGTCGTTGAAAAGACGTCCAAACAACGTTGATAAGACGTCTTTTGTCTGCTAATAATTCCCTTATCGGCAGATACAAGACGTTTTGTCAACATTATTCTTTCTACGCCTTTACAAGGTTATAATGTTGTTGAAAAAACGTTCAAACAATGTTGAAAGACGTTTTGTACCTGCTGAGAGAATGAGTTTCAAAAATACTATCCAAAACGTACCTGTTTCAGTTTGTTTAGTCTCTGGCACATATTCTTTATTTTCACTACTACGGCGATCATCGACATTCTCACCATCGGATCGTAGGGAGCCTTCTTGTTCTAGGTTTTCATTACTGCGACGATTAGCTTTTTCATCTGCCGTGTCAACATCATTTCCAGAGTCTCCTCTTCTGGAAGCAGTTTCATTTTCCTCATCTGCATCCGATCTTTCATCATCCTCTGTGCCAGAACTTCCAGAGCCTTCAGCATTGGCATTCTCACGCCCAGGATCACTTGATCGACTTCTAGCTTGATTTTGTACTAAATCTTAAAAGATGTAAAAGATGGAAAGTCATCCAAGAAAATGAGCTTTGAATAAAATACATCTATTTTCTCATTTCATAACATAACGGGGAACATAATTACAAATCAAAATCTTTTCATCGCTTTTCATAAAATACAGAGAGTCCCGAGGGGCATCTAACGATATAATCGATATACGTCACAAATATGCGTCGTCTGGTCATTTGGGAATTATTAACAAAAGAATAAAGATAAAAAGGTTATTTTATAGGAACATTCTGACCCGAGAAAGCTTTAAGCTAGCCTTAAAATGTTCTTATCTGTTTGAAAGAATTTTCTTAACAACACTTCCTTTAGAAGGCTTAAAGTATAAAATGATAATTCCCAAAAAGAATTTAATACATTTCTCAAGGAAAAACACTGGAAATAACGTTCTGACGTTGATACAATGTTGTTTGGACGTTCAAAAGACGCTCCGTTTCTCCTGGGTCTGCTGGTAAAAAAATCAGATGAATTCCCACCAGACACCACATGAAGTTTTTTCAACTTTGATTCAACGTCCAAATAACGTTTTGACGTTGCAACAACGTTGTTTTGCCTTAACACAAGGATTTTTTCTTTACCTGCAGAATGTTGTTTTGATGAATGACTTCCAATAAAAGCTGCAATATCATCATCATTTTCCGATTCTTCCTCCAAAGTATGCTCACGTGACGTCATCGAGCGTTTTGTACTGTTGTTAGTCGTTGCTGTTTCTATGGTAATTTGAATTGAAAATATTAATTGAAGACAATATTAAGAGGTTGGCCTTTTATTCCGGTAGGAACCAATTTCTAGGCAAATTTATAATAACCGGGGACGGTTTTTTTGGACCCGTCCTTTTCAGTTGGTAAAGTGTTCCACTAGGTTTATGGGGGTGTTATCAAATGATAAACATTGTTGTTATAAGTTTTTTATTTTGAAAACTGATAAACCCAGATTGATTGATTTCTGACCAGCATGTTATTCCAACATTGTTTTAACATCCAAATAACGTTCTGACGTCGAAACAACGTTCCTTGCGTGTTGTTATTATTTCTTTCCAGCAGACACACAACGTTATTCCAACATTGTTTCAACATTAAAATAACGTTCCGACGTTGAAACAATGTTTTTTGGTTGACGTTTAACTGAGACAGTTGTTTGTATTCCTTTTCACTATAAGAAAAAGTTTCAAATAAATGCAAACTTACCACTGTTATAAATTTATTTATTTATTTAAAGAATTAAAACATTCATACATAACAAACAGCCTGTTTCACGTCAAAGACCTGATGGAATGGAATGGAAAAAGCCAAAAATTATAATTTGGCTCTACGGCCCGTAGTACAGGTATCATTTTTGATGTCATGCTGTTGAACTTACCCTTGCTTAAATCTCGCTTGGCAATTCTCCTCTTCACTTCAGTGTTGGATGTTGGAATTCTCCCTCTCTTGTCACGATCATCCAGGGCTGAACTGCCTAAAATTTGTTGCCTTTTTCGTTTGTTTACATATCTCTCATACCGTTCTTCTTCTTTCTTGTTTAAAAAACGAGATGTCTCACTTTCAGCAGAATTTTCATCATGGCCGGTTAAATACTCAGATGACTCTTTATTCTCATTTTCATTTGATCGAGAAACATGTCTGATTTGACCATTTGAAACCCCGTGACTTAAATCCTGAGATGTATCCCCGTCTTTGGAATTTGAAGCGTTTTTGACGAACATGTTTTTGTATTTAGCTTTGCGCCAATGTGGGCTCCCATTGGCCATTGCAGGTGCAACAGGGTCCTCAACCAGGGTATCATTACGAACAAGGGAAGATCTTCTTGCCGGGGTTGAATGATGAATCTTTTCTTTGACTTTTTGCAAAGGTTTCATAGTCGCGGTTACGTTGTTTGTTGAGCGTGTTCCAGCGGCGCTTTCTGGTAGAGTAGTGTTAAGAGTGGTATTGGCTCCACCTGCACCGCCGCTACTGCCTGGAATGTTGAAACGCTTTTCACCATTTATATTATGATACCTCCAACAGTGGATTCCATGAGAACCTTTGAAAAACAAAAACAAAAAATTGTTACCCATGCATCAGCCACAGGACGTTTTTTTCAACGTCTTTTCAACGTTAACATTTTGTAAAGACGTCGAAAAGACAAAAATTTGTCTCTTAAACCCAAGCGATTTTTAGTAATTTTGTACTAATAAAGAAAAATGAATTATATGGTTACTCACCAATATTTCTCTTCTCTTTAACATTATTTGCTGGCTCATCACGTTTTATCAACCAGCCAAAGTTCATTGGTCCTTGTTTCCGTTCTTTACGAACGCGATCTCTTTTTGTCTCTTGATTCCATACTTTCTTGTAAACATATAGCTTAGCATTCTCGGCTCCTTTTGAGAAATCAGCTACTAGTCTACCGGCCCCTTTGTATTTTTTAGCATATTTAAAAAACACTTCATCTTTTTCAAAGTCGTTATTTTTCGTCAACGTACGACTGAATGCAGTGCTTGGCTTAAATTGATTTAAATCAACCACTTCTAGAACTGAAGAATCTTGTTGGTCAGCAACGCGTTCATTTGTCTTTGATTGGTTGTTTCGTTTCAAAGACGTCAAATCTAATTGGTTTACAGGCTTTTTGTCGTTTGCTGATTGGTTCAAACTTGATATGCCGAGACCTTCATTTTTCTTTGAAGCTGCAACTTTCTTTTTAACCTGTTTAGGTCCTCGTTTGATAGCCTGGTTAGCAGCATTATCCAAAGAAACATCCGATTGGTTTAAAGGCTTTTTGTCGTTTGCTGATTGGTTCAAATTTGATATGCCGAAACCTTCGTTCTTCTTGGAAGCTGCAACTTTCTTTTTAACCTTTTTATTTCCTCTTTTGGTTGCCTGCAAAGAGATATCGGTTCTTCGCACTAACATATCCGACGATCGATTCATAGGCCGACCAACGTGTGCATCAAAGTCTTCGGGCGCGTGCGGCCGCAAGAAGATTCCATTCTGTTCTCCGGCACTATTCGGCGTATCAGCGCCACGCGACATCTTTAGGTAATAATTGAACGCGCTGTCAGAATCGGCTGCGCGTTCATCTTCTTCGGCGATGTCGCGGACCAGATTATCAGATTGATCGGATTCATCTACTGGTTGTTGGTGAAAACTCGGATTCATTGTTTGATAGAACTTGGAATCTACGCTTGGCTCTACCGGCTGGTCTATTGATGAAATATCAATCTCACGAGCTGGTTCCTTTGTAGCTAGATTGATAGTCCTTTTTGGCGATTGAACAATGGGTTTTAGATTGTCAATTTGCATCTGAGTTGGTTCCTTTGAAACCAGATTGATGCTACTTTTCCTTTTAGGCGACTGCACACTGGGTTTTAGATTTTTAATTTGCGCCTGAATTGTTTCTACAATAGCAATGATTTTCTTACGCTGTAATTGAGCTGTGCTTGGAGAATGCAACTTGTCATGGTTATCAGAAGGATGAACAATACTTTTTTCAGGTAATCCTACTTGCTCAATTTCAGGAGTATCGATCTTATCCTTTTGTTCAGATTTTACAAGACTTCGATTCTTCTGCTCTTGCTTTAAAGAGTTTTCATTTGGGAGCTGGATGTCACTTTTCCTCCTGTATTTATACTGTGTCTCAAGATCACTGCTATGTACAGGTGGATTAAAAGTTCTTTTATGATGAACGTGATTGGCTGATTCGGTGTGTACTAACCCGTCCGAAGAAGATATTTTGACGTTTTTAGTGTCATCCTTATGATGATTGTTCGTGAGATTTGTAGATGTTTTTTGTGCACGTCGCACTCGGTTACTATCTATAAAAGTTTGAGCGTTGTGAAGATTGTTTTGAAGTAATGTTGTTGTTGGATATTTTGTCAAAGTTGCATCTGAACCTAAATTAAAATTAATCAAACTTTGGTCAACCAATAAAATTCAATATTTGCCAATAGAATTTCATCTTTAAAGTCGCGTGATTATCATTTTACATTGGTGTCAGTTTGATCTGTTTCTTTTTTCAAACATAAACCCACTCTACAAAATCGGCTTTTGTTGGTAATTTACTGCCAGGGGGTAGTAGAGTTGAAGGATGACGGGTAAGTGCGGCCCAGACCTCTCAAAAACCCTTTCGGAAAATTTCGAAAAAGCGAGCCTTTGAGAGACTTTTTGGTAGATTTTGTGTCCAATTTCAAAAGTTTTCCAATAAATTTATAAAAATTGACCCTTAATATAAAAAGACACTTTGGTTGGATTTTTCCAAAAATAGAGAGACTTAGGGAGCAGGATGAAAACCCGCGACCCTGAACATACTCAGCACCTATTTTTTCCCAAGTACTCCCCCGGGATTTGCTACCATATGCCCCCAGGTCCAAGCATTAAGTGAACCTTTATGTCTTGTGTTTTCAGTTATTCTTTTCAAGAGCTCGAAAAAATTTTGAATGACGAAATAATGCAATAATTTATTAGCATGATCTTACCACGACTTTTGTCACGAGTATCCGCAACCAATCCATTGAACAACCAATGAAATGAAAGTAATTTTAATATGAGCCAATAGAATTTCATCTTTCAAGTCACGTGGGACGATATTGATATCATCATCTATCTAAAATAAATATAAAAATATAACTTTTTTTTTATTTTGATATTACATATACTGTACTGTACACCACCTTACTTCATATTCATGATGAAATTGGTCAAAGAACTAACTGAATTAATGATGTCCTAATAATAATGCCATCTTTAAATTTCAAGGTCAGATTTATTTTTGGAAATTATTCCTTAAATACATATAAAATCTTTCTCAAGCTGATTCAGCTTGCCAATTATTTCTTGTCTTTTAATTAAAGGATTTTTACTAAAGAATTTTTACCTTTATTTATTTCAGACTGAAGCTGATAAGAACTTCAGAAATAACCTTACGAATATTTTAGGATGATGAAATAGATACGATAATGAAATAAAAAAGCTGAAAAAGACGAAAGTTTCTTCACTGCTGCAGTGCACGAGTGCATGAACATTTGCCGAATAACCGTACAAAAAAATTAAGTTAAACAAAGTCAAGCTCCCTATTTTCAAATCAAATATAATAGCAAACAATAATTACATATAATGCAATAAATATTTTCCCCAAGTTCTTTCTAAATTTTCTCAACTTTCCTGCACCTGTGTTTGCCGTCTGGGCTTTGTCAGAACCTTGAAAAACCTACCGTATGCCTTGTTAATTTTGGTTACATGCAAACTTGTTTACATGATACTGATTTCCACAATGGAATTTTTAAAGGCCACTTGTATTACGGTATTGGCCATTTTTTTATCGGTATTTCGGGATCTGCCTCAAAAAAGTAACGGGATTACGGTATTCAGAGCTTCTCACGGGACCGGTATTTGACCTTTAAATTAAACGGTATTTCGGGATATAAGCTGTGCTTTCTAATTCAAGACTGTTTTAGCCAATCTAGAGGCTCTAATTTACAAATTTTCTGCGCCCGTGCCGTCAGCCCCAACCATGGTGGGACCTCCTTAGATGCTATAGATCAACCCTGTTATATTTTTACGTTGTTTTTCCGACTTTGTATCACTTTGTAAAGGGAATGAGGCAATCACAATTTTGAACATTCCAGAGTCCAATTAAGCCATGGTAGAAGTTCTAATTTTCAAAATTTTCTTTGCCCGTCGGCCCCAACCATGGTTTGACCTCCTTTAATGCTATATAGATCAACCTTTTTATATTTTTACGTTGTTTTCCCATCTTTGTATCACTTTGTAAAGGGCATGAGGCAATCAAGATTTTAAACATTCCAGCTATGCTGCTTCAAGTTTTGCTGATCCAGTTTTGCAATGTTTCACCAACTTCAATTTAAATTTTTTTCTTGATGAAAACATTGGAGGACAGCTTTTACTTTTAATTACAGTCCATTTTAGCCATTGTAGAGGTTTTAATTTTCAAACTTTTTTTGCCTGTCGGCCCCAAACATGGTGGGGCCTCCTTAGACCTTAGACACTGAATTTTTTATAAAATCTTAAATTCCTTACGCATTAAATCTAAAAAGAAGAAATCTCTCAAGAATAAAACATTGGAAAAGTACATTTGGAGGAACCTTGGCATAGCTTTATACCAAATCTGATATAAATCTTTTTAGGGATTTCAATAGAAACATAGAGGCAGTTCCAAATTGGCAGAAAATATTAATTGACTCGATCTCTTTGATAATAAACTATTGCCTATAATAAAAAGAATCATCAAAAAAGGAAAGAGCTTTTCTTTTATAGGGGTGTCGGAGAATTAGAGAAAGGGGTGTCGAAGATAGGGCTATCTACGGAAAAATCCATTCACCCATATTCTAATATATGGGATATAGACTGTTGTGGTTATCTCCAGACGATGTCAATCAAAATTTTCAATTCTGTCGAAACAATCGAAATCAATCGAAAGCAATCAAATTATTGATGCTCTTGGATCCCCATCCCTTTAAAAAGCAAACACTAAGCAAGGGTACATTCTCTTTGTTCAATTTCCCATTACATAAATGCTCCTTACCTTTTTTGTTTTGAGTCCAAAGATATCAAACTTCTGACAAAACAGACTGACAGACTGAGGCGAAATTGCAGAGTAAAATTTTGATTGACTTACAGTGACACAATATTGAACTCTTAAGCTTTCTAAAACAACTCAAACTCGGTCATTTTCGAATCTAGACTATGCGCCAATACCGTGGTGTATACTCTTATTCTAGATTGGAGTCGTTTATGACGATAATATGGCAAAATTTAACAGCTGGGTAAGTAACCTTGACGACCGACGGGCGGGGCGGGATGACGCGGCAAATTTTTTTTTCCGTGGTTCCCTAGGAAATGAGCTTTTTTTCGCAAAAAATGGTCCATCCAATTGAGCTAATTTTTGACCCAGTTGTAGATTTCTTATCTATATTGTAGGAGGAATTTTTGCAAAATTTTAAATTTTTCTCATCACTAATGACGTCACAGAGCAAAAACCTACAAAATTAGGCCAAGAAGTATGCTTTTCCTCAATAAAGATACACAGATTACAATTTCTTTGACGATGTTGAAATTTTGAAAAAATAGACCTAAAGGGTAGTTTCAGGGTCTGAATGAATTGGAATTCCATTATAACTTTCAGATTTGGTTTGACAGGAGTCCAAACTTTGAATATGGTGAAAAATGCCAAATCTAGACCCTTTGATGCTTTTTCAAGATCCCTTAAATCAAGAACTAAGACCTAATTCAAAAATCTAATTCATTCAGACCCTGCACTTTGAACCATTCAAAAATTAGCCAATGTTTCAAACGCTAATCTTTACTTGTCTCTTTGCAATCTTTAATAAGAGTTGCGTTATTGGAGATTTTCCGATTATCGAGAAAAACAGCTTTTTATGTTGTCAAAATTCAATTGACTTACTTTGACAGCATCTGACTCTATGTATCTTTCTTAGAGAACTGAAATTTGGCTCTTTCTTCAGCCAATTGTAATAGCTTGCGAATCCTGGCCGTTTTTTGCTGGAATCTCTTTTATTTTTCTACATTTCTAGGCAAAACATAAATAATGTTTTGGGTACTTTTTAAAAGTGCAACAGACGTTGGTACCCATGCACTATTCGAGGCCATTCAGGAGCCGAATTACTTACTAGTTAAACTTAGATTGGTTTTGGATGTAAGCTAAAGATGACAAGTTTGGCCTTTCAGCAAAAAAAGTCTCCATTAAAGCAAAAATAGTGCCTATATTTGACAAAAACCTCGTTTGTAACCATTCGGAGACAGAAAAAAAATCAAACATTTACCCTCTCATATTTAAATGCCAGGACAGTTTTCTCACGGAATCAGTACAAAAAACAATCAAAAACGACTTCGTACCAACCATATATCCCTTAGGAGGGTCCTACCTTAGGGTCCCACTGGGTACCGGGTCCCGGGTCTCACTTTTCAAGTATGCCTGATATTTTGATAATAGTGCGATTTATATAACTTCGAAGACCGTCACTCGGCATTCCGCTATATTGTTATAATGTTCTGTAAAGTCTTTTCAGTGCGTCAAAATCGAAAGTTGTAAAACTAAATAGAGTATAAACGTTTGATTCGGAATAATTAGGCTTGTCACCATTACTCGTGAGATTTTCAGGTAGCAAAAATTATTGATCTTTGATCATTTTCTTTCTAGAAATGTGTGGATATAGATGAGTGCAGGCAGACACCCAGCGTTTGTCCACAACATACATTTTGCAATAACACTTTTGTAAGTAAAATATTGTATAATATAATTGGGCTATTCAAGAAAGAAGTCCGCACTCTATGTTGAGGATGTCGATTTTTCTTAACACCACAGCACCCTGGATATCCTTGCTGAAAACTTCGAACCCGCCCCTGGATGTCCTTAGTCTTCAAGTTCTTACCCCTGGATATCCTAAGATATTGATAATTTCAAACCCTCTGGATACCCTATATCTTCAACAGGGGGAGGGCCCATTAAAGGGGACCAAAATTCATAGTATAGACTTAACTCTTTTTGGGGGTTTGATTATTAAAAGATCACTTACGTATTCAACCGTTTTTTTTTATCCGGAAAAAAACTAAAAAAATTAATTAATTAAAAAAACTTTTTTTTCTTAAATCAAACCTTAAATTCTTCCTAACTTTTTTTGCTTTCTGTTTCTTTGATAACGCAGATGACTGCCATGATGTGATTCTGCTTTTGAAGGCAAAAGCGATTTATGTATGTGCGATGTAACAACTGCTTTCTTCTTCCAGGGTGGATTTTACTGCACTTCATGTGAATCTGGATATGCGTACAACAAGTTTGGAAGATGCACTCAGATACGAGAGTGTCAGGGTGAACCGAGAAGCGCGAAAAATCCTTGTTCTGAACATGCAACTTGCTCATATCAATTAAATGATCTTAAAGGAGGTGATACCAAAGCATGCAAGGTACGTAAATGAGGGTCCACTTGTATGAAATTTTCTAACTAGGACGGTAGATTCATCCTGTGTAGTATCTATTCACTTCTCACTAAAGTTACCTTGAAAGGTCACGTTCTTACTTTCATTAAATAGATAAATCTTCTATCGAGATTTTTTTTCGTAATATTTCAGTGTAACTTTGGTTATGCTGGTAATGGTTTTGAATGCGGAAAAGATTTGGATTTCGATGGATTTCCGGACGAAGATCTACTAAACTGTGACCCAAAAGTTGCAACTTGTATAAAGGTACAAAATTGTTCTTCATTTGCATAAAGTCGCACGTAAAAGTTGTAGTAATCAGCGATCTATGTTTTAAAACCACTATGGATAATAGAAAAAAACAACCCAGCCCCATTATCACCTTTGGACCTTTGGAGTCTTGTGTACTGTTTAGTTCTACTTTAAGGGTATTAATTTTCGCGGGGAATTAACCCCCTTGGAACCACCTAGATATTGGAATAATTTGTCACCTTCTCAACCAAAGTTAGGCTTAACCTAAAATCATTATGTATTTTACTGCCGGAAAAAAATTAAAACATATTTTTTTCTTGTTACTACATCAAACAACTTAATTGGTCCCTCCCATCTTCTTGCATCTTCTTGTGCAGGACAACTGCCCTTCCCTACCAAACAGTGGGCAACAAGATTCAGATTTTGATGGTATTGGTGATGCTTGTGATCAAGATGATGATGATGATGGTGTACCAGATGTCCTGGTAAGCACTGATGACATCTTTTACGGTCTTTACCTGTAAACATATGCAATCATCTCTTTTATACTGATGGTGAGGAAATAATAGAATGGTGTAAAGCACTCTATTTGCATTTCCAATTTGATCATGATTTGATTGACGGTTCATAATATTATGACCCAATGAAAATTTGTTACATTGTTTTTAAATCACATATTCTGCCAATCAGATCGCTTTAAAAATCTAAATTGGACTCGCTGCTTGGACCAGTCGTCTTAATCAACATCCAAAAAATAAAAAAGATGATGGTTCTCCTGTCTAGGTAAGCACTGACTCTCGATAGCTAGCCATAGCAACTATGTACCTTCGAGGTACAAAGCTTAGTCTAATCCACTGTTAAAATGCCGGTTTAAACTTTTCGGTGGCCATTTTCTGGGGGTCTTGAACACGCACGAAGAGCCCCCAATGTTCAAGGGCGCGAACTCGCGATGACACACAAGGACAAACGGTACTCACGCCTATAATCATATTCTTAAAACGGAATCGCTTTTTTAAGAATTTGTTCAATCGAGGAACCCCCGAGCGCACGAACTTGCACGGAACTCGTCACTTTTTCTTTCCCGGTGCAAAAAGGTTTTGCCCCTGTTGGAGTTTGAATCTAAGGATAGAGGTGTGGGAATATCAACATAACTTCAAACCCTCTCTTATATTCCCGGCCGACTCTCTTCTTTAGCGAAGTTACGTTAAGCGATATAAATCGATGGGGGATGGTGGAGAACGACCCGAGAACGTTGTCCCGCACAATCTAGGATGTTTGATTGGCTAGATAACGGGATAACAGTCTCGGGTCACTATCCGCCAGTCCTTCTTTGATCATCTCTCTTAACGTAACCTAGTCTCGATTTCCAGACCATTATTGAACCATGGTACACTAGGCGGAGAGGTAGGGGTGTAATAGTAATATCAAATTAATATAATAATATTAATTAATGTTCCGTATGGCACATTGAAATAATTCATCTTCCGTATCATCTAGACGTAATCTCGCTTTCTCAACAGGACAACTGTCCAGCAAAAGCGAATCGAGATCAATTAGATCTAGATCAAGATGGTGTGGGAGATGTGTGTGATAATTGTCCATCCAGTGCAAATCCACTCCAACGTGACGCTGACGATGATTCTTATGGTGATCTCTGTGATATCGATAACGATAACGATGGTATGACGTTTTCTTTTAAAGAACATCGTTATGTGACCAGCTGACCTGAGGCCTTCGAATGTTTTTAACTTAACTTTTCTGAAATCAAGAATTTCTTAATTTTGAAAATAAATGATGCTATCCGATTGTTTAAATATGACTTTACAAGTAGCATGACTTCGAAAAAAGTAGAACAGTTGTCAACTATCTTTTTTGAGCGCGGTGCTTTTTTCCGATGACGTAATCTTTTCTACTAAGGAATTTCAACCACAAAAAAATCGAGAGTGGAGACAAGCCTTTAAAACACCTTTACATCTTTTATTTCACACAGGTATAGTGAACAGTTTGGACAACTGCCCTTTCATCAAGAATGAACAACAATGGGATATTGACGGTGATGGTATCGGTGATTTGTGTGATAATTGTCCATCTACTCCAAATAATGACCAGGTAATTAATACCAACACTTTGGCAAAAAACTCTAAAGACGCGATGAAAATAACCATCTGACAAAGGCTGCTACAACTTTTTGAATCGTGTCGTTCTGTGCAAAACCGTTTTTTTCTCAGCTTGGTGCTCCATTTGAAAATTCGTAATTGTTTTTAGTTTGTGTCCGGCCTCCCGAAATTTTAAATGAGCACGGTCCTCGTACAAAAAAACGACCAAATTCGTCAGATGGTATGTTTTCATCGCGTCTTTACACTTTAGAGCTTATCGATAGAAAATTCACCATCTGAGTAGCAGGTTAACTAGAGGAGATAAATATCGTTACACAAATTTACGACCCGCGAACCTAATGTGTTTTCTCAACTGCTTTAAAATATACACTTTCTCTTTTAGCATGATGTAGATGTCAATGGTATTGGTGACGTATGTGATAACCAAAATGACAGGTACTACAATCACCTTCGTAATGTAGTGAGAATTTTTATTCTTGACGAATATTTCTAGTGTATTTCCCCCTTCCCCAGTCTACAATGCTAATGAGTGATATAGCTGGCTCAGTTTTGCTTTGAAGTCCCGATTCAGCTTTGTAGTTTGGAGGAGAGGTCTTAAAGTTGAAATTGGCTATATGTTGATAAATTCTCATAATTTTTTTTAACATAATTGTAAACACAATCTAATCTTTTGCTAGTTCTTTGTCATTGTTCGATATGTAACAGTATCATAGTGGTGTTGTAGTAAGGTTCTATCGACTCGTCGAAAAACATAGACAGCGGTAATATATTATTTAAGCAGTATCATAGTGATGTTGCAGTAAGGTTCTATCGACTCGTCGAAAAACAAAGACAGCAGTAATATATTATTGTAGCAATATCATAGTGATGTTGTAGTGAGGTTCTATCGACTCGTCGAAAAACATAGACAGCGGTAATATATTATTGTAGCAATATCATAGTGGTGTTGCAGTAAGGTTCTAT
>JAUJPO010044985.1:0-16837 GCA_032270745.1 Tiaropsis multicirrata
ACCACGTGATACGAGATGGCCAATGAAAATGTTGAAAGAAATGATTTTTTACAACTTATCAAAATTTAATTGCTAGAGTAGAACACTCGTAAAAGAAATTGATCACCTAACGAGGAGTGTTTTCTATGAGTTGTTAATCCACCTTTTCTAATCCGTTGAACAGACTTTGCAAGGCTTTTGGTGGTCAGAGAAAACCTGGAAAAGTCTGCAAATTATTTTGTTGAAATGCTTTGAAATAGAAGGGTATTAGCTAATCTAAGAATCAAATCTTCTAAAACCATGCTGGGTCTTCCTTACTAATTAAGATTATACTGCATTGATTTAAATTCTCATTGAAATCGACCTACCATAAAATCAATACAAAATATCTGCAGTGCTTTTGTTAGAGAAAATAATAACTTTTTAGCAAAGTACCAGGAAAATAATTGCAGGGGAACCCTGTTATGCAGCAAAAACCTAGTAAAATTAAATTTTTCATAAGGGGGTTTTGAAATTTAGTATGAATTTTGTATGAGAGGTTTGGATTTACGGGGGGTTGATCCAGTTAAGGGGGGTTTAAACCCCTCTAGAAATTATGGCGGGATGACAGAGATAGGGCCAGAAAGTTTAAAATCCTTTAAATATTCAACCATTGTTTGTTCCTGGTTTTCAAGTTAAAAGGATGGTCCTTACTCTGCTTTTAAACCGGGCAAAGTCAATTGATTTCAATCGTTTTTCAATCGAACAATTGAAATTGGATTGAGAAGTGCAATCTAAAACACCCATATAATTGTGACGTTTTTTTCACGATTGGTTTGATTGACTTTAATTAGAAAACACCAATCAACAGTAATCAAATAACAATCATCATCAATCGAACATTATATAATTGAATTAAATCCCTCAGGTAAGTTTACGGCACGTCCAGAAATTGTTACCCGGGTCATTTATATATCAAAAGAAGCATATTTGGATGTAGAAAATCTTTGTTTCCTAATGATAATTAGTGTTATCATGATTCAATTTGCTTTTAAATACATATTCAAGTACTGAGTTTAATTTTATTTTATTATTCAATTTAGCACAGCTTTTTCCATAATGCTTTTTTTAAGCTATGAATGAATATTTTCAGACAAGTGTAACATGTGCGCATTTCTTACAACAAATTTGCTGCATGTCGTAAATCCCCTGAGGTCTAAGAAGGGAAAGACCAGCAAAAACCACAAAGAAGCTCAAATTCTGTTCAGGGACAACATGGTCAGGGAAAAATCTTCATCCCGTGAAGCAAATTTCTAATAATCTAAATAGTGTCCCGTATACCCTGCAATTTTGCCAAAACCATTTTTTAGTTTTTTGCCACTTTTTTCAAGAGATTGTTTTCCTCAATAATTATTCCATCAAAGTTTCATAATTCACATCTCTCAAAAAATGTGCAAAGCACATGTCCTGTGTGGCACCAACGCAGAAAAAGCTCTTGTGGAGCCCTATCTTAACTGAGCATTCGTGACATTTTTTAACATCATCTATTTTAATCGTGTAAAAAAGCAATTATTGAAATGAAGACTGTGCTCATAGTTGGTGCTGGAGTTTGTGGCCTGGCTTGTGCAAGGGACTTAGCAAATCATAAAGATTCCATCAATGTTGTTATTTTGGAAGCTTCTGATAGAATAGGTGGGTAAAATTGTTTTCGTATTCAATTGAAATGTTCAAACAGTCAGTTTTAGTTTTTCAAGGTATCATTTACTAAAATGGTCAAACATTAATAAGTAAGACTCTGGATAGTATTATAATGTTTTTAAAACAGACATTTTTTGTATTTCCATTGCCTCTATGCATACACTGTTGCCTAACTCCGTGGAGACAAGGCGGGTTAAAATGCTTGCATCGTTACAGATCCTTTGGGCTCATTTTGAGCTTAAATGAAGCGTATCGATTCATAGAAAACGATTCTAACCAGGCAGATGTTTTTTAAGTAATAGGTTTCGAGTATTTAATAAAAAACATCGTTTTTGCGCCATTTTGATGACGTCATAAAACTTTAATTGCTAATATCTACTGATAGAATTGACAAAAAAATTTGATATTTAGACTAGAAATGCATAATAATAAAATCTTCCGGATAAAAAAAATATTTTTTGAAATTTTGATGACGTCATCATTCAATTAAGAAATAAGCCAAAATTTCAATAAATGCTGACGTCATCAGACTTCTCCTAAGGAAATTATAAATTTGACAGATTTTAGTAATACACACCTTTGGTTAAAATTTGAATTAATTGCGTCGATTCTATCAAAAGATATTAGCATTTCAGATTTTATGACGTCATCAAAATGGCCCAAAAACATGTTTTTTCTTAATTACTCGAAATTTCTTACTAAAAAAAGATCTGCCTGTTTAGAATCGTTATCTATGAATCGATACGCTACTTTTAAGCCCAAAATGAGCTCCTAAAAATGATCTGTAACGATGCAAGCATTTTGACCCCTCCTCGTTATCATGGAGTTGGGTCCAAGTTCCTTTATATCGGGGAGGGGATGGGTTATAGTGAGGTTAAGTACCCTGAATTAAATCAAAATGATAAACTGGTTACTTTAGAGCCTATGCTCCAAAAGGTGGACATTCCTACAGGCTAGTAATAAGATAGACTTAACTCACGAATAAAATCGTGAAATTATTGTAGAAAAAAAGAGCTACTTGTGTCTGCCTTGCTGCCCGTACTAGCCTGTATAAATATGCGCTATATTCGCTATTTTGAGCACACCCTTGACTCCAGGGCTCAAATGATTCGCGTCGTAGATTGGGTCCGGTGAAAATAGAAGAAATCATTTCGGGATTTTTATATCCAGTTACTAGCCTTCGCTGGTCAGATAAGGCCTGGAGTCGAGGGTGTTCGAAGCATAGTTTGTAAGGTGACCCGTTCGTTACCGTGATTTATCTCAGGGACTTACCCAACAGGCACGGAGCGTTAAAAAAAAGTTGAAATAACGTTGTTGACTGAGCGTTATTTGGACGTTGGAACAATGTTGGAATAACGTTGTGTGGTAATTCTCACCGAAATCTTCACAAGAAAGAATATTTAACTTTTTTCCTTTTCATTGTAATTGAGATGGGGCGGTAGTTAAAAAGTGTAAATACCAACATATATAATATCTTGTTAATCCACCACCGTTGGTTTTAAATCTTTAAAAATGTCTACTAAAATTAATCTTTCATGAAACAAAATGTCACAGCACGCTATACAAGTGTATGATTGACAGCCTAGCCTTTTGATCCTCTAGCTCTCAATCTTACCTACGCTAACATAATTCTACCTATGCAATTTAGAAAAGGTCAAATTTTGCAAGGAATGGTTTATTATCAATGTTACAGAAGGTTAGTATTTATCGCTATTTTAGGACATTTTACGTGACATTAGAGATCAAAACGATGCTGTTATAGCGATATTGAAGCCCGCAAGACCCTCGCGACAGTATGGCATTCAAAGCTGGTTTGCCAGCTAGTTTTACATAAAGTTTTTAACGACAAAATGGACTTGTCATGAATCACCTCCCTGGGAATCAGGTTACAAGGACTGTCAAGAATAAATTTTGTGACTTTATGGAATAATTTGTTGAGAGAAAAATATCGGGTATACGAACAAACTTACCGTAACGACCAACTAGTTTCCTGATGTTTGGTAGTTGATACATTCTTCTTTTAGACTTTGATGACGGTTCTGTTGATAAAATGAAAAAAAGCGATTGTTTTTAATTTTTAATTTTTTCTTGAGAAGAGAATGCGAAAACCCAACATATATTTGAAAAATTAAATACTAAACCTATATCACAGACCTTAAGTGGTACTTCTAAACTGAAGATGAAGATTTCATCGCCATTTTATTCCTAGTGAAAACTTCACTCCCCACATTCTGTTTTTTTTAAAGCAAAAGTTTTTCATTTAGGCAACCCTAAAAAAATGTTCGTTTCGGCATTACCGGCCGGGTGAGAAATTCTTTTTAGGTCACCCGGCCGCAAAAAATTAATGAATTTTAGAATGGTACCCTGAGTATCAGAGTCCGAGATTTCAAAGAAAATATTGAATTAGCCCTGAGATACTCACGTTATTAAAATGGGTGTGAGAATTCCTGAAATTTTGAAAAAGCAAACAAACAAACATTTTTAACAAAAAAAATATAGTTAGTGAGTTCAAAAGTTAATAAACCAGCCGAGGCTGGAAGGTCAGAAAAAATGGTACTAGATGCATTTACAAAGTAGAATCAAGGAGATGGAATAGCTATAGCATAGATACAAGAAAATACTAAAGTTTTAAGTGGACAAAAATATAGTTTTTGAACTCTAACAACCATCACATTCTAGCAAAAATGTAGTTTTTTTTTCGTCACCCGGTAACGCGGAAACGAAGAATTTTTTAGGTTTGACCTTAGTTTAGGTATTTTTTATCCTAACAGGCCTTAGCCCAGTACACACCCCTGTCTCTGTGCCCCCGTGTGTACCAGAAACTCAATAAACTGGGGTGACCAGTGGGGTTGATCTCAGTGGGTCACAGAGGCAGGGGTGTCAGTACTCTCTCAGGGGGGTCTGAGGAGAGTATAATATAATCATCACCTACACAGTACTGGTTCTTATCATACCCAAATGCAAAACAAATAGGGTGGATTCGTCAGTGGTTGGAGTTGGTTTGTCGTTGTATGTATCTCCGTCATATCATCTTATACAAACATGGTACAAACACCTTCAAAATTATATCTTCTCTACTAGAAAACTATAGTTTTTCTCAGACATGAAAAACAACAATCTCCTCGCATAAATATGATTCTCAATAAGATGTTTTTCAACTTGAATATATAAGCGGGAATGTGATTCAAATATTCGAATTAACTGCTCTTTTTTTCGAAAACGAATCAAAACCCAAAATTTCGAAGAGGAAAACAAACATTAATGATTTAAAATGTTTGAAAATAACTCTATTCATTTCAAACCATCAACACTGTTCCATTCAGTACAAAAAAAGCATTAAGCCTCTCTATGCCGATCTCCAGTATATGTATCATTTCGAAAAAACTTTTAACTAGGCTGATATGTTCAGTATATTTGGCATCGTAACTTTTCACTCACCATGCCTATGTCCAATAATTCATTTGTTAATTATTTTTGGGGGAATTAGAATATGCTCCGGCACAGATGTACATAGCATAAAGATTCTCTCAAAAATATTAGAGTGGTTGGAAATTGGGTAATGACTGTGCATCAATTCGATAGAATTACATTGATTCGTCATTTTAGAAAAGACGACAGCACCTCCCCGTCAGAGAGTTCCAAATTGAAAGGAAAAGAAAGAAATATATACACGATGCATTTTTTCCACGGAGCCACTGAGACAGGGACGTTTCTTAATTTCCGATGGTTTTAACTTTGTAATAACTTATTTAAAGTATCTTTTTTTACCTGGGCTTAATTTTTGACCAACGGGGGACTGCTATATATTCAGGGGTGTCATTTGGTCCCCTCCACAGAAAGAAATATATATTTGCTACTTATGATATAGTAGTTCTTAAACGTATGTTTTAACATAATATTTATACATCAGGTAAAAAGTAAAAAAGAATAATAAAATACAATATATATACATCACATTTTACCAAATACCAAAATCTTAAAAACATCTTGAGCAACCCTGTCTATGTGACTCACTGCGAATCCACCCCACTGGTTAAATAATCGCACCTAATAGGTCCATTTCTTTGCCAAAGTAGATAAAATTGTCACGAATACCCCAGGGTAAGGGAATACAAAAAGCCGCCCCGCTTAGAATATGATGTAAAGAACAATAAATTTTATGACTCCGCTTGAAAAATATTACTTTTTGAAACAACCCAGTGGCTTTGAAAATTTTGAATTTCTCCCCATCGAGTTTTTGTTGACCATTGGGGTACAGAGACAGGGGTGTTCTAGAATTGTAACCACTTATCAATCATTTAAGGCGAACCACCAAGCAAAAGTAAAGCAAATTTGATTTGTTGTCATGGTTAAACCATCTTTTACTGACCACTTTTGTTATACCTGTGTTATATACAGTAGTACAAACTTAGCCGGTACAAATGCTTATAAAAAATTGGTAATGAAATAAAATCACATGCTACTTATCTAGGTAATTTGAAAATTCAAAATCTGTTTCCAAATTAATCCTATAAATATATGAATATAAGTGATCAATAAATGAATGAGATATTAGCAGGCCTTCATTCTCCAAAAAAATTAACTTCCTCTTTGCCCTCTTCTCCAACATTGATAAGGGATTTTAACCTTTACCGCGCGGACTACGTATATATACGTTTCTGGTGAGAGCGGACTACGGATATATACGTTTTTAGGCTGTTTTATTTAAGGTGGTGCTAGACGCCATAGGGGGCGTTTTAATGATCAAGGGAAGGTTGACTTTACTATTTACCATAGTTTAAAGCCACCCACTTTCAATTTCAGGTTTGTTTACGCATGCTGGAAAATCAGTCAAAAACTAAAAATGATTTTGGTGACCATTGGGGAACAGAAACAGAGGTGTTCTAGCACTCTAACCACTAATCAATGATTTTTTTCAGAGGAACCAAAGAATATATTGGTGATAAAACTTAGCTAAAACTTTTAGCTATATAGCTAAGAGTGGCACTACTTTTTTTTTTCGTCGAATACAAATTTGAAAAAAATGTGACAATTTGCGTTTTGCTGATTTTTTACTTTAGATTCTAAGGCTTGCAGTTTTCTTGCTCTTTGAGTAGGAAACTTGTTTTGTGTTTTTTCAGAAAGTTGTATGATTGGGATTTTCAAAATGGGTTTGTTTTTGTACTTTGCTTAAGTAAATCAAAAGTTATGAGTAAAATGGTGTGCGCGGGACATGAAAAACTCAAAATTAACGCGCGGTAAAGTTTAAAGTATTATCTTAGATAATCATGGCTTCCTACCAAAGGTGCTAAAGAGCATTTAGTGTATTTAGATATAGCTTTTTCATAAATACTTTTGTGACGAATTATCGCATTCTCGTAAGCGCAGTAAGTCTTATTTTTTTATGTTAACTTATTTCTGGCTAAATCGAAATTTCCATTCTTTTAAGCTGTATGTTTGGGTCGGTTTCGATCTCTTTTTTGTAGTGTGCATAAGCCTGTCGTAAAGAACCGAACACATTTCAAATTGCATCTGTGTCTCGCACATGCGTTTCGATTGTACGGATTGCATGGTTTGTACATTTTCGAATTGCATGATTGTAAATTTCTTCGTTTCTTTTTGTTCTTTTTGTTCTTGTTCTTCTTATTTTCGCTTCTTTTATTGTTTTTCCTTCTCCTTGGTTGGTAAGGTTGATAATAATTGTAATTGAAGAATGCTGATCGACGATTTCTCGACAGTAACTAAGAAAGAAATTTAAATATCAATGATTTAGGAATATCTAACATCTGGGTTTTTCTTCAACATGTCCTTATAAGGATTCAACTACTACATTCTCGGGCTTGTTAAGGCACATCCAGAATTACCGTAGCTTTTCTGCACCGAGAGCACCCATCCTAGCATGGTCATTAATATACCAAAAGAAGCGTATTAGTATGTAGAATATGACCCCACCTGTGCCTAGTTGATATTTTGACACAACAGAAGTAATAAGCAAAAAACCAGATGACAGTGATGACGTCATAAAATCTACAACTTCAATATCTCAAAATCTACTCGTCTAATTGTGCTCAAATTTTGACAGAACATCTAGATACTCAAAGCGTATCTATCCAAAAAAATTTGAAATTTTGTCATAAAATATTGACGTAGACTTTTTTTGGAAAAAAATTAAAAACAATATTTTTTTGGTATCTATCTGGTTTAAATTTTATGGTATATACTTTTATAGTTATTGAGATATTTCCATTTTAAGTTTTATGATGTAATCACTATGCCGTCACAAAAATTCACAGTCACAAAACGTCACGGTTATTGACGTATAACTTTTAATGTGTGAAAAATATCAACAGACACAGGCAGAGTCATATTCTACATCTATATACGCTTCTTTTGGTATATAAAAGACCAAGCTAGGATGGGTGCTCTTGGTGCGGAAAAGTTAAGGTAATTCTAGACGTGCCTTAACAAGCCCGAGTTGAAAATGACAAATGTATGGTTATAAATATTTCTTTTATTTCGCTAAAGTTTTACGAAGCTGCTTCGATCAGAAGACTTTTAGAAATGAGCTCCTTCCTTCAAAGTTGATGTAAATAAGGTCAGCTATTGCTACCAGATGTAAGCAAACCACTTTCAAATGCAACAAGTGAGGTTGAAGGGGAAGTTATACTGTGTTTTCGCTGATTTTTTGCTATTTAAAAAAAATCTACAACATTGTAACCCTGTTGCTTACCTGGATGTTATTTGCTTCATAATTTGAAACTTCCGAAGAACTCGTATCTTTAATACTCAAGCATTCAAGCAAACCACAAACTAAGAACAAAGTCAACAATATCAATGCTATTTTTGTCATTTTTCTAGTTAGCCTCTTCACCCATCAGAATTGTGCCGTGAATTAGAACTGGTCACAGATATTGCTATACCAGTTTGTATTTATAAGCAATTAGTTATTCAACTTCCTTGTCTTTCAACTTTCAAATTGGTTCAGTTTACAGCCTTTCCTATTCCTCTTAAGAAGCAGTTTATTACCGTCATTAAATTAATTGAAGCACACTTTTGAGTCATGACTTTGGTACAGGAAACGTATTATAAACGAAGGGGAGGTTTTTTTGGAGAATGTACAACTATGTACCAAAAGTAAAATCTGCAAGTCTCTTTTTTATTTTTTTTTATTTTAACAAAAACTATAACGAAGCTGGAGGAAGTTTATTTGAAAGGTTTTAAAAAATATGATTTTATTAAAACCTTTTGCTTGAAATGTCAATATTTTCTTTGTTATTTGGATTCATATATAAAAACATCAATAAGAACACCCGAGGCTGAAAATGTTTGTAAAAATAAGAACATCCCAGCCTCAACAAATTTTTTGATGTTCTAATAAAAAAATGTGTATGATGGTAGCCTAAAATATCATATTATGCATTCAATTGACAGTTCATTAGAGCCTACAGTAGGTATTTAATAGGATTCGTGCATGCATTAAAAAAAAATCTCTAGTTATAATCTCATAGGGTAGTAAAGGAAAAAATTTAAATTTCTTTCCCGTTTTTCATGCACTGACCTTTAAGACCGACGGGGAGGTGCCGCCTGGAGGTCGAAAAGGGGACCCTGTCAGAGAATATTTGACAAGTTCTTGGCAAATTTACCTGATTTTTGGACCCTGTCAGAGAGAAGGAGTATTTCTCATAGTTTATGCAAAAAGTGCTATAAATTTCAGAACCTGGCCCCTATACCCAGAAGGGGCAGAGCGTTATTTTAACGTCGACATAACGTCGTTCTAACGTCAGAACACGTTATTTGGACGTTGAAACAATGTTAAATTAACGATATATGCCTACTGGGAAGAGCAAGTTATTAAGACTTGGACGATTTTGAGACCCTTTCAGAGACCTCAAAAAAGGATTTTGGGACTCTGTCAGAGTTTTCACAGCTTCAAGAAAGATACTCTGACCGGCGACATGTCCCAATTTGAATAGGTGCCCGGCTGAAATATTATCAAGCGCATTTAATACCTTCCAGTGAAATCTCAGAGCATCAAACATTCTGTTTTGAGATGTTTTTCACACCAGAAAGTTAATCTAACTAGACAAGAGAGCAATTTCCAGTGAGGATAACCGAATTGCATTACCGAATTGCATTAACGGTTCGGAGCCTTCTAACATCTTGTACTAAATTGGCAGCTTAATGTAGTAAGGAAACCGCATTGACGGAAATGACGGTATGATTTCTCACGGTAACAACTGGTAAACAAAAGAACAACGATGACATCAGTGGCGTCAATATGTTTTGGTTTGGAAACAAAACTTACAATGGCTTTTATTTTGAATATTGTGAATATTAAATCCAAAATAATTCGAAATAAAAAACGGTTTTTGTTTCTTTTTAATGTTTTGAAAATCAACCAAGCCTTCAGGAAAAAAATAAAATTTATTGTGAAAAGCAGAAACCGAGGCGGAAACCGTTTGTGATTATTATGTATCGTAAGAAATTTATTTTTATAAATATCCCTCATGTTTTGCCGAATGGAAAATATGTCCAACATTACAGCTGCGGAGAAATTGCCGTCTAACTTTGTCATTATTAAAAGTTTTGTTGCTTTTTAATTTTAACGCTAATGATTAGACACATCTATATCACAGACTTGGGTTGGACCCCTTACCCACTAAAAATTAGATCCCAAATTTCTCAAGTCAAAATTATATCATACAACTTTGTCTATATCGAACACTATATTGAAAACAATAATATATATTCTCACTGAATTCTTAATGACTAAAGTGTGTCGAATCCCACCATTTCTTGAACAACAATTAAAAGATTTTGATATCTCCATTGGCCTCGTTCTTTATAATTTTGCTCATAGTAAAATAACTTGCTACTGGATCATATAATTAGATAATAAACAAAGTATAGCCCATAATCAGATACAAAAAGAAAAAATTTTAGATTTTACCTTTAGAAGGTAATTGCATAATATCCGAAGAAGGATTTGAAAAGAGATCAAAATTCAGGATCCTATTGAACCATTGAATTTCCGACAAGAAACCGGCCGACCGTTTTATTAGCTGAATTATTCTCATATTAGTCCTTTAGTGGATCAGAGGATATTGGCATTAGTTCTTCAATTTTGAAAGAAAAAAAGAAAGCTCACTGGAAAGATAGGTCCAAAATCTTTTCCCTCGGTGAAGAATTAGGAAATCTTTTTTTCCAGTTGTTCTTATCCCGTTAATACTTATTTTTGGTCTCTGTTTTACACCCACTTATTATAAAAATATATCAACTAGCCCAGGGGTATAAAGACAACAAGTGCTGAGGATGGTCTCGACAATAATCGTTTCAGCATCGTGGATCCTAATGAGCACAAGCCTCGTTATTTTGTTTATATGTCTTCCTTTCATGAACTTGTAGGATGCCATGTTCACGAATAGGGTCTACAATCATATATTTTTAGAATAATTAGTACTTCTATATCTAAATTTAGAAAATGCTGATATCTTTCTTTGGAGAAGAAGTCAAAAAACAATTCTAATAGATTAAATTGAAAATTGAAATCAATCAAAAACTGGAAATAGAAAGCGGAAAATACCTCTCATCCTATTCCAATTTCCTCAAAATAATACTTAGCTTAAAGAACATGTCAACAATATATCAACAAATAGAATGATTATGCCGACGAAAACCTGTTGTTTTGCTCATTAGGCTTTCAACTTATGGATTCTTCATCATTGACCTAAAATACCTAAACTATACCCCAGCAAATTACCTCACTTGAACGGCAATTATGAGCCTAATGTTAGTTCCGTGCTGCATTTTTTTATCATCTGATACAATACATCACATACCCACTGAAAAAATAGGATATAAGAATTCGTCTCTTTTTAACGGAAAAAGATTTCTCATTAGACGGACTCTTTGGAAGGCCCCAGAGTCGTTTCCATTTATGATTTCCATGATCGTTTTATTGGCGAAATTCCAGGTGTTTTTCTGAAGAATCTCATGCAAATTTGTTAAAAAAACATTGCTATATCTCCTATTGAAAAAATCAAAGGTGTCAGATGAGGCATTTCGTAGTATACTCTGTATACTCTGTGAAGTTTGTCTGTTTTGCCGTAAATTTCCCTGCTGCAGTAGTCTTTGCAAAGTTCTCTGAAAGTTTTCTGAAAGTTTTCTGCTTTCGCTTCCATTTCCTACAAAATTTCACCCTCACTTCGTGACACTTGTTTACGCTTAGTTTAAAAAATCTCAAACTAGAGATTGGGATTGGGAACAGAAGACCTTCTACAAAAATGAACTTTTAAAAATCTTCCGTATATATCGGGTTTGTGTACAGAAATGATGCGGTGGACACAAATAAGTTACAGAGACATAGAGGTGATTCAAGAGTCGTTCATCAGTAGACACGGAACGTTGTTTTAATACTTCCAACGCTATTCCGACGTCATAACGTTATTTTGGCGTTGAAACAATGTTGCGGAATAACATATATTATGCCTGCAGGGTCATGGTAGATAAAATTAAGTGAATATTATTGTTTTGAAAGATTGAAACAAGATTGGAACAATTCGAACCCCTGTTGATGATATGAAATTTGGCAAGAAATTCTCCTTCATAATTTTATGAATTTGAAATGTGTTTGAATGCAATTGAGGTTGGGTAGGCCATCGCTTTCTTAATCTGCACTGTAACGTTTAGATTTTAAAACCCAATTTATTGTCCGAACGCACGTTGCGAGGTTGATTGCCCCCTCCCTCCCTGGTGACAACTACAATTTAATTTTCGAAAGATCTGAAATTAATTTTTGAGAGAGAACGAGATAATTCGGGAGGAGAGATAGTTGCGAAATTAAAAATTAAATATGAATGATCGGAATATTTTGCCGTTGAAAAAATATTTTCAGATAATTTCTTTACTCACAATATGTTTCTTTCTTCAAAAGGATACTAATATTTGCTTTACAGGAGGCACCCGTTACAGCATATGCCATCATTTAAATATATTGTTGAAAGAGAAATATTTCTTTTAAATGGATTTTAATTGATCCAATTTTGTTTCCTGTGTTGCGAAAATTTGAGATTCGTAACAACAAGGAATCCATTTTTGGTAGGATGAGAATTCAGGAAGAAGTATTGTCTATAACTATCTAACTTTAAAATTATGCATGTTGATAATTGCGACAATATTGAGTTTATTTTAGCTACATAAAAAGTGAATTTAGAGGAAACGTTTAAAAATAAATTTACACAGAGAGAATAATTTTTATCACACTTTAGGAATAGGTGTTAACTTTAACCCTAGTACATGATAAATTTGGGATGGATAGAAGGCGGTCATTCTTTTTGTGTGTGAAGTGTGAAGTGCTTGAAAAGTTAAGACATTATGAGACTTCACCTCAGTATCAAAATATGCTTTAACTTTTAGCCACCGAATGACGTACACCGTCATCATTTTTACGACCCTCAGTCTTTTGACAATAGCTCAAAACCACTATGTTTTCAGCCAAAATACCCTCGTTGTTTTCGAAAGCTGAGACCAAGGGCTTTCCAATGGTACCAAAAGAATTGCCTGAATCTTACCACCGTGACCACAATTTGGTTTTGAGTTTCAAAATTCATGAAAAAAAGTGAAAAAAATGAGAATTAAAAAAAAAGCTGTGGCTAAAGGTTAATCAATTTTTTTAAATTTTCAAAAGTGATCCAAACTGCCCAAAATGCTTTCTGGATATGTAACAAAGTTTTTGAAAGTGTTTTGAAAAGGTTTAATTAAATTTTGGACACCCTATTAAAGAAGAATCATCAATAGATAAGGAAGATAAGACGCTTCTTATTTTCATTATGATCTCTCGATTTGTTTCAAGTTGCATTTTATTAATAATAGTGGTAATGAGCAGTAATTTTGCAGCAGTGAGTCTGTATCTCGGCTTAATTGGGTACGGGGACGGCTCGTTGTATCTTTTTAAAGGCTCTGAAATTCTCATAGGGTCCCAAAATCCTGCTTTAAAGTTCTGAAGTCTCTGACAGGGTCCCAAAAGATTTGCTCTGAAAGGGTCAGTTTTTTGAAACTTTTAGTATCTTTTCCCAAAAAATGTATGAGAAATCTTTTTTCCTTCTAGTCTCCGATTCAGAGAGGGTCCAAAAGTCAGCCACTGTAAAAATAACTTGTCAAAAATTAGTCTCTTCTCACAGGGTCCACTTTCTCCGGGCGGCATGTTGCCGTCGGTCGTCGGGGTCAGTGCCTCCAGGTTCCCGAGGAACTACGACATCTAAATGACCTGAACATTTTTAAGGATAAAATTAAGCATTGGAGGCCAACGTTATGCCCCTGTAGGAATTGTAAAGTCTATATTGACGGCGTCGGCTTCATTTAAAAAAACCTAAAATCTCCTTGTAAATAGGTTGATTTGTATTAGCCTTTGTAGCTATCTAGAGAATGGGCTGTAAAGATCTGTCCGTCGTCGTGATTTATCTCGGATACTTAACCTCGCTACTGTCCTGGTTTCTACATGGAAGCAATTTTTGCTGACAATCTTTTTATACAACATAATGATAACAAGGAAACTTGAGGAAAACTTTCTCTCTCCTTTATTTATAGTGAAGCATCCACATTGATTGATACGAAAAGTTCATCTGTAAGTTCTTCGTCTCCTCGAAATTTTTTTTATGTATTGCTTTAGATAATAAGGCCAACCCTAAAATGCTTCGTTTCTGAATTACCGGGAGGCTGAAAAAAAAGGATGTGATGATGTGTTTTTAAGTTTAAAAACTACCTAACTACCTACTCACCCCTAAAATTGGTCTTTTTAGGGCAAAATAGGGCTTTTTGTGGACAAAAAACCGCGAAATTGATTTCCGCGAAACTCGCGAGTTTTGAGCGTTAAGCCTCGAAATTAAATGCCGCGAAAATTTATTCCCACAAAAATTTCTTACCTCAGGCCAAAGATCTAGGAGGAATAACAGAATGCTTGTTAAAACATATTAGCTTTCAAACTGGTAACAAGAATCGCAAAGATGCGACTTAATATTTGCCCGTACTTTTTTAAGTTAAAGACTAGAAAATGCTCATTAGATCAGAACGTGTACGATAAATAATTTAGAGTAATCTTTGCCAAGCTTCCAATTTAATATAGTATTGATTTTTAAATTACTGTTTACATTAAAAAGTTTTATATATACTGTCAACCAGGTGAACCAGGGTTATTTTCACTTCAGAAGATAAAGTTCTTAAGCACTTTCGACATTCCTGATCAGTTATTAAATCATTTTTAATATTTGAAGAATATTTTGACCTCATCCTAAAAAAATTAGCTCTGATTCATTCAGATTGGCGAAACTGTCATAAAAATTAAGAAAAAAATGTCAACAATAAATCTGAAAAAATAGTGAGTAGCAAGAGTTTCCTCAAGAAGGTACCCTAGCTCTGTAGTTGATGGTATATATGCATCTTAAGCCCAGTCAAACTTTAACTGGAATTTTAATAATACTATATATTTCCCAAAACTGTACACATTCAATTGAGATGAGAAACCCTATGTCTCCTATGGATAGAAAAAGTATTAGGCAGTCAGGCCAATGGAAAAGGATCACAAAAACATCTTGTCGATAACTTGGTAAAAAATAACTTCAGTTTTTACAAAATCTACACATAGAAATTGAATGAATTTCAATCTGTCAAACTATTTTAAAAACAAATTAATTTCCGCAGGATTAAATTTCGCAAATTCGCTATTTTATGCCTTTTTTCGGGAAAATGTGTGCAAAATCATGTTCATTTGCGAAATTATATCCACACAAAACTTTTGAAACTACCATTTCAGCAAAAAAACGTTGTCAAAACCATGCAATTCGCGAAATTTCTCAACTTTTTTTGCTCCTAATTTAATCTTGCGACATTCAATCAATTTAAAGTACCTCAAGGGAAGAAGTTACTGCAACAAGAAATTTTCGCGAATTGAGTTCTCCAAAATTGCGCGTTTCGCGAAAGAAATTTTCGTGATTCGAGTGTTTTATATGAGTTTCGCGCAAGAAATTTTCGCGAATTAAGTAAAAATCAACTGTTTCAATCATGGGTTTTGCGACTAAAAGAAAGAAACAGTAGTTGTTATTGACTACAAAAATGTATATGCTCACTTTTAGACCCTTTTGTGGTTGACTTTAGAACATTTTTAGTACTTTTTTTTATCTCTTACTAAAATTTGAATGAAATCAATTAATTTTCGCAAATTGCCTGTTTGAGATTAATTTTGCAGAAGAAAGTTTCGCGAATTAAGGCCAAATTCGCAGAAATTTCTTCTCGTGAAAATATCTTTCGCGAAATTTTCTTGCCGCAGAAATTTCTTCCCTTAAGATACTTTCAAAGCAATAATTTTACGAAAATAATTTTTAGTGGAAGCTTTAGGACACTCCCTAGCAGTCTCCTTTACGTGATTGAAAGATTGAGCGTGATCATTATTTAACAAACATTTTGGAACGTGACGCGTGATAACACAAATTTTGTCACTGTATAAAATTGCGTGATGTGCATCGATTTGGTTATTTCACGTGATACGTCATTGATTGTATGCCTGGAAGTTAGCGGTGTCTCTTAAATTTCTTGTCACAACTCTCTTTTACGTCTAAACTAAAAAACTGAAAGAATCCTGTGGTCAATGCAAATCACTTAAAAATATTAATTCCACGAAAACATAATTTTATGTCCATAATTTGGTGAAAAGAACTCCTTGTCAAATGTAATTTAATTATATTGACCGCGTCGGAATTGGATGGAGAACGCGCATCCGCATCTTAATTACACGAATCATCCTCCTCCGGAAAAACCTGAAAAGCCGTTTTAACAAAATTTTCCTGAAGAACACGGGAAATATTTAAAAATTCAAACTGGTAAAAATCGTTCAACTTAAATGTTAAAAACATACCTTGAAGAGGGACATTTTCGCGGGTTTAAAGTAGTTTTTAAGATTAGTACTAGTAAATAATCTTATGGTTATGAGAGAAATTCGGGATAAACTTCCAGAGGTCACCTTTGAAATTTTGAAGTTTCCAAGGACCTCGAAACATCTGTTTTAACTTTAGGGGTTCCTTTTTGGACCTACCAGAGGAGGTCCTATAAATTAACCTATGTTCGTCCGTTAGTTCGTTCGTTCGTTCGTTCGTTCGTCTGTTACCAACTTTTCTCGAGATTGGTTCATTAGTTATTTCTGATTTTTGGCACA
>JAUJPO010044996.1:1603-16836 GCA_032270745.1 Tiaropsis multicirrata
AACTTTTCGAGGATGCTTTCCAACTTTTCGAGGATGCTTTCCAACTTTTCGAGGATGCTTTCCAACTTTTCGAGGATGCTTTCCAACTTTTCGAGGATACTTTCCAACTTTTCGAGGATACTTTCCAACTTTTCGAGGATGCTTTCCAACTTTACGAGGACACTTTCCAACTTTTCGAGGTTACTTTCCAACTTTTCCAGGGTACTTCCAACTATACTTTTTCTTTAAATTTATCTTTTATTTTTGATGGTCTTTTGCTTTGGCATTTATATTAATGTGAATGAACTTAAATAAATAAAAGACTTACGGACTTGAATTGCAGTTCCTTCAATCTCACATGAGCATTTGGTCATTGCTACTGCGGCACATTTGGTGCCATCGTTATAAGCATCGACCCATTTGGACCAGAAATCATTGTTGTCATTGTATACAAGAACAGTGTGCACGATAGCCAAGATGAGAACAAACAAATTGGTTATACCAAATGTGAGCATCTAAGTAGACAAAGACAAAACGAACTGATGCAAAAAGCAAGACGTTAATTTAACGTCCAAACAAAGTCATTTCTACGTCAGAAATGATTCTGTGTATATCTCGAGAATAGAGGTTTATTTCACAGTAGTGATTTATTAAAAGAAAAATCAAAACATTATTTTTAAGAGAGAAATTGCAAAAAGAGAAAAATTAACGCATGATAAAGATGCAGCATAATCCTCGTCGGGCGTCATCAATTTGAATTAGAATCCACCCTCAGGTGCTGCCACCCGTGCAGCGTTACTTACAGCCATGACATGTCTTGTCCCTAATACCACAACTGCCAATAATGATGGAACCATCAGCTATATAATTGGAAAAAAATAGACTCGATTAGTATGTCCTTATGACTATGAGGGTAGGGTCACAAATATCTGGGGTATTGAAAGACTAGGAAATCAATCAAAGTCTAAAAATGGACTATCAATTTTCCTTCGAGTTCGACAGATTAGAGATTTTGTAAAATGCTTAATTAAAGCACAATTATGATAATTAGATTAGATAAGTAGTGCCAACAACCAACAACTTAAATTGTTTATATAAAATCTGTCAATCTTAATAAGATTAATAGATAAAGTTTGAATGAGTAATGAATGCACCCTTTTACAAGTCAGGAAAAGATTACAACGTTAATCCCAAACATCTTACGAAATTAAATTTGGTTACAAAATGGTGTCCATGTAACTAAAGTTTATTTCAAAAAAAGTTGTGCAGTGGTTTTCGTTGTTTTTTCTGTCATTTTTTAACTATTTACCGCATGTTGAAGAAAATGACGCCATTGGAAAGATGCTTAAAATGTCGCAGAAGGCACGGAACGTCCAACAAGGTTGTTTCACGTCAGAACGTTATTTGGACGTTGAAATAATGTTGGAATAAATAATGAGATAATATCTGCAGTTAGGAATACCTTAGAAACGTATAAAGTTCAGAAATCATAATTATTCAGAAGAAAGTGACGAAAAAAATGAAGTTAACTTTTTTATAGAGAGCGACAATGCTTTAAAATAAGTGATAAAAACACAAAGCCATGATATGTAAGTTCTCCCTTTTTTTAAATAATCGAAAATCTGACGTCAAAGGCAAGCATTTCGTTTATTGTACGAAAAAAAAGGCAGGAGTTTGCCACAATACCTGAGTTGTAAACAACAAACACGGCGGGATTTTTAGCCCGCGCGAACCGGCCTTTCGCGCGTCCGAAATCTCGGCTTATAGCCTTTGCTGGGATGCGAGTCAGTGATTCTGACAAAATTAGCTAGATCTCTAATGCTTCTGGTCTTTAATTTACACCATACTGGCGGGAAACAACAACTGGAATTCAAAACTTGGAAGTTCAGAGCTTGTTTTGGTACCAAGCACTTAATGAATGAATTGTCATCTTTCAGAGATATTCGTTGATGAAAAGTAGGAGAAATTGATTTTTTCTAAAGTAGAGAGATTTCAATTGTTATGGAAAGGGATTTATAGATGGATTTTTATGGGTAACTAAATTGATTTGGGCTCCTCTAATACCATGCTACAGAACTGTTGTTTTGGATTTTTTAGTTTTTGTCTATAAATTGAATAAAATCAATCTCTAAACGGTGCATTTCTGGGGCGTGGAAAAGTTAACGTTTTTGTTGTGTTTTGTTTTGTGAGAGAATGTTGCCCCAATTGGGGAGTGTTTTTTTATTTTGAGATGTCTGTAAGTTTTCATTTTGTTCTTGTTTATTTTCAGCCTTAAAGATAACTGATAAAAACATTAAAACTATCTGGTAATCAATGTCGTACGAGCGATTAAGCTCTACCAAAGTTTCTGTGGAGCCGCTGCTGAAACTAACAGTTGAGGATTTGGCCAAAAAGATCAAACGAAGATTGGCACTACGTCAAAGCCTATCCAATCCCTGGGGTGTAAAGATTGTGGTTACTCATCTTCACTATTCTATATTCTTTGCCTGGTGGAAAGCAATCAGAGACTATAAAACTGCTTTTGCTACCAGTATTCATGTTGATCGGCACAAAAATAGAGACAGACACATAAAGTTCATCGAAATTCAGTTTTCTCACTATGAAATATTGTCAAGACACTTCTCACTGGCTATGCAAACAAATGCCAATGAATTTCTGAAAAAAACAGTCAGAAAAAACAAAATAAAAGTTCATGCTACCCCTGAGAGTCCTGCTGTCTTAAAGTATGATGCGAAAAAACAAACAATGACATTTACATGCAAGTACATGGTTACCAATATGTATGGCAACATCATTTCTCTTTTTTAAAACTTTTTGTTTCATATTTTTACTATGCCACCCAAAGGGTCTGTTAAACTCAATGCGAAGCGGAAACAAATTGGGGAGCTTGCAAGGAAAAGGAAGAATTTGAGTTCACTAGAAGAGACATTAGAAGGTTTAGATTGTGAAATAAATAAGCTAGAACACAAGTTAAGCCGCAAGAAAGCCAGAATAGAACGTCTTGAAGAGACTTTAAAAAGTTGTGATGGAAATGAAGTTACAAAAGTTACATCGTATCCTATTGTATCGATTCGATCAGTTAAAAGCAGAAAGAAACTCCCCACAAACTCCAAGTTAAGTGAGAGATCTAGGAGAAGACGTCGAAACGAAACAGATAGGGCAGCAAGAGCTATACATGGCTCAACAAACCAAAATCCTTTTTCAGCCCTTGAAGGCATGGTGGACACAATAACTGTAAAATACCCAGTAAGTGTTGTAAGCAATCATGTAATGAACTCAAATGCTGCTCTCAAACGGTCGCTTGAACAGAAATTTCAAAAAGACTTTAAAAAATCTTATTACCTTTCTGAAGAGAACAAGCTTCGATCGCTTAATGTTTACTATGGCCACAGTGTCCTTGGGAAAAGAAAATATCTTAGTCTTCGAAAAGCCAACCAAAACAAAAATGTTTCAAATTTCATTCCTTACAAAGACTTGTCAAAAATGATAAGGGATGTAAATATTGGCACCGTTTACTCTGTAAATCCCACGTTGACTGAAAACCTCCCCCCTGAGGAGATTGGAGAGGGAATGTTTCGTAATCTACGAAGTTATGCTTTACGTTTGGTTAAATTTTATTTGAAAGTCAATAAATCACGCAAAGACAAACTAAAAACCTTTCAAAATTTTACCAAAAAGAATGATTCTTCACTTTTGTTTTTAATGTGTATTGGTGGTGATGAAGCACCTTCAGCTGGCACTTCGTTTTTGATATCGTTTTTAAATGTTGGAAAACGTATAGCTAGTAGCTTTGAAAATTTCCTATTATTTGGAGCAAATGTGAAGGAAAACGGTTTGGTTGTTCAACGTTATCTTAAAATTTTAATGGAAGATATTCGTTTCCTTGAAAATCAGGTTTTTTCAATAACTGTTGATGAAGAAATGCATAAAGTAGAATTCAAACTTCATGGAATACCAAATGACATGAAGATGCTTGCTTTCTTAGCTGGGGAAATGTCAAACAAATCTACTTATTTTACCACTTTCGCTAATGTTTCTTCTCATGATGCAATGGATGTAGATAAGACATTTTCGTTGAACCAAAATTCTAAATCTTGGAAGCCATTCAAGTACACTGACCGCAAAAAAAATGCTTCACTTGTTGCTAAGAAGAAACAAGAGCTAAGTAAAAAAAACATCAAGGAATCTACACGTCGCTCAAACCTAACAGAATACATCTCAAAAAATTTAAAAAGTCGACAAGAATTTGTACCTCTTATTGAAGAATATGTTGACCTAGCTACATGTGAACCTCTTCATTTGAAAAACAATTGCACTAAGGAACTTTTTATGAAAATCTTGAACATTGTGATTGGTGAAGCCAAGCTTAATTCTAGCATTAAGGATTTTAAAGAAGTACCTGAATCCAACATTTTCAAAGAATTTATTTATTTTGTCAAATCAAACATGAACAGTAATTTTCTTGCTAAAAAACTTATTGCTTGGTTCAATGAAAACAAGGAATCAAAGAAAGAACGTGATTTTGGTTTTCGGTTTCGTGGGCAGGAGAGTGCTAATTATTTAAGATATTTCCCGTCATTAGTTCAAATGGTTCGAGACCGTGTCCAATCCGATGCCACGATATATCGCTTATTTCAGATTTTTAATCAATCGTATTATCTCCGTAAATTGGTGTCATACTCTGTCAGAATAGAGGATATCAATTTCAATCTTTCCGATATGATGGAAACCGGACGAAAATTATTTATCGGCATTGCATTGCATGAGACCACAATTACTCCAAGCCTGTGGTGTTTTTCTGTTGTAGCACCTGTTCATTGCGAAGAATCTATAAAACAATTAAAACTTGGTTTGGGAATCTTTACAATGGAGGGACGCGAACAAAAACATCAGCAAATTAAAAAGTACTCGAGTAAAACTACAGTCCAGCAAAGATGGCCATATATTTTTAGACATGAATACATTCAAGTTATACATTTACGAGAAAATGGATTTGATTCTAAACGTTATCGTAGACGGGACTCAACATATTTACCAGCCATTTCTGAAGGTTTTTGTCATTGTTCTTTGAAGTTGGAAGATGATAAATGTACAATTTGTCATTCAAAATTTATGCTTGAAATTGAAGCTAAAATTGACAAAATTTTGAACAAAAAGAAGTAGCTCTTTTCTAAAATCTATGTTTTGGTAAATGACTATTTTACATAAATTTTAATTGTGTTCACCATGTTCAAACACTTATTATTTAGTTTATTATATTTTAGTCTTTAGAGCAAGTTCATTTTAGAAAATGAGTGATCTTAGGTTTAAAAATACTACTGTGACTAGAAAGACATATTGAAAAAGAGAGCTTTAAAAGGTTTAAAATGGCTTTTTATCACTTTTGTTGTTTTTTTTAACATTTTTTGGAGTCTTCAGTTTGTTTCCATTTTGTTTTTTATCTTAGTTATTTTTCAGCTCATAATTAGCTTTTCTACTGTGTACTGAACTTTAATTCCTTTTGTGTGGACAGCAGTGGATGGTAAATTTTTTCAAATTGTTCTTAGAATATATTATGCAAGTTGGGCTTTTTATCACTTTTGTTGCTATTTTTATATTTTTTTGAGTCTTCAGCAGTTAGTCTTCAGTTTGTTTCCATTTCGTTTTTTATTGGAATTATTTTCCAGCTGATAATTAGATTTTCTTTGCCAATTTAGAATTTTCTACTGTGTGCTGAACTTTTAATTACTTTTGTGTGGACAGCAGCGGATGGTAAAATTTTTCAAATTGTTCTTAGAATTATATTATAGAATTTTGAACTATCTTTTTTGGAAGCTAAAAATCAGGTATATTTTCATTATAGATTTTATAAAAAAGAAAACAGAAAAGAGATTTTATTGTGTAAGTAATATTTAGGATATATTCTTTATCATTTTTATTTACATCTATATTATATTTATTCAATCAGATATTTCTATGTTTTAAAGATAAGTTTATTGTTAACATATGAAAATCACCTGTTTCATTTTTTTTCTTTGTAATTTCATTTTTCGCAGGCTTTTAGCACCATGAAATTTGAAAAGTATGTTTCTGAAACAAAACAAATTTTTCTTGAATACTGAACTGATATTTAAGGTTAAGGTTTAAAGGGTACAGTGTGATGCTGCAGATCAAATCTGTGCGCGGCTGGGCGTACCCACCATTTTGGTTACAGCCATGTATATTCTTACTATCATCTTAAGTTTCATCAATTCAGATTTGAATTTTTGGTTAAATAGCTTTCTGGTCAGACAACTAAAGTTCCTTAGAACCCAATTTTTTAGTATAATTATGGAAACTTCACGTTAAAGGAGGCCACCAAATTTTATTTTTTTAAATATTTTTACGTACCGAAAGGTTTGTAGATGGTGAGTTAGGTGACTGAAATGCAGGATTTCTCGAACCCTTGGATAATTTTTTAAATAATTCAGAAATAGTGGAGTTAACATAGACCTTTCCAATAATACTGTCATTTTGATTTGTAGGCAAATTAGCGACCATTTCTGACATGGCAGCCAATGAGAAATAACCAAGCCATTTCTCATTGGCTTGCCGTGTTAGAAAGAGTTGCTAATTTGCCTACAAATTAAGAATGGCCGCAGTATCGGAAAGGTCTATTATGATATATACTCCACTAAAACATAATCTTTTTCACAGACCAAATCAAAATTTGACAGTGACACGCAATAATAAAGTCAACTTTTCATATAGTTTTTACATTTTTGTGGGTCTGTATCGTGTGTATTGCCTGACTTTAAACTTATGCTAGCAAAATAAATATGTTGCAATAAGTTACTAGCTATAAGAAACCCAAATCGATTAGAAACTGTTAGATCTTTCTTATACTTGGTTTACATTTCCTGATTTAATCCATCATCATTAAGGCGACTATCGGAAAATAGTTCTGTTCACGTCGCAGAAGGTCTCAAAAATTGAAGCGGGCAGGCGGGCGGAAAAATTTCTGGATTTTTTAAATATCGGCTGAAACCCCCTCCCCCTAAAAAAAAGTAACACATTTGAAGAACTAAGTTGTTTCTTCTGGACAGGCGACGGGAACAGAACAATTTTTCGATGGCCGTCTGTGTAAGCATGCAAGGTAACGCAAGAGGCTGTTTACAACATGAAATGTATTCCCTGGATCTGTACATAGCCTGATCTGGAAAAATCCTTGTGTGGACAATCGTTCTTTGATTATGTACAAATCCAGGAAATAGATTTCACATTGTAAACAGCCTTAACCTCTCAAATCAAAGCTAACTACTAGAGACTTCTAGTAGTCTCCAATTTCAAACGATTTCAAAATCTGTCGATACTTTTTGTACCATGAATCAACAATATTTAAATAAAATTTTCAAAACATGACAAAACTCTTTGATAACTGAAGCAATAACCAAACATTCAACTAAGTTACTACCAAAGTGAACTGGTGAAACAGAATCTAAAAAAGCAAGTTCTCTGCGTAACCTCTGTCTTGAGTTTCTTTATATTCGCTACTTTGTCGGCTGTCTACCATTTATATTTTTCGAGAAGAATATGCTTACGTCAGCATTTTTTCATAACTTCGCGCGGCTACGCGCGGTTTTGGTTTGGCCGATTTTTATACCCGAAAATTCCCGCCGTGTTGGCTTGCGGACTAGAAATTTAGTCCGCAAGTCCGCGCATACTTGCTGCAGACTTTGCATACTTGATGCGGACTTGATTTTTTCTTAAGGGCTTCTAACGTCATGAAACTCCTTTGCATTCTTTCTTTCAAGTCAAGTGTCATTTTTCAGTTCTTTATTAAGAAGAAAGAAAAAAAAGTACATAGAAATTGCCCTGGATAAAATTGTTCAAACAGTATTTTTGTATTTTTCTACCACTCTCGAAAATTTGTACCTATTATGGAGATGCTTTTATTTTGGACACCCCCTTCTAAAAAATTTCAGTCTTTATCAATCCTAATGAAACTTGGTACATTTAATGTTCATATTATTATATGATAATAATTTGTACAAATAAAAGGTCTCCCATAAAGTAACAAGCTCGTGCAGCTGTATCGCTTTCTAACACCGTCAAAGTAATTTATTTGACTAAGCCAAGAAAAATTTAATTTGATGTTTTACAGGCCCGATCGACCCTGTTTTTTCTAAAAATGAAAAAATGAAAAAATATCAAATTTTCCCTGTTTTCGTAAATAAATTCCATATTAAAACTAGGTAGATTTAAGCATTAGAGTATTTGCAATTTTTCATACCAGGGAAAAATTAATGTTGACAACAATAAGTGCCTTACTGACCTTGAAATATGAATAAAAATATTTTATTTTACCAACCGACTGACCCATTTAAAACTGACGATCTGCCTGTAGAACAATCAAATAAATTTGTCTGGCCTAATGTTTGAAGATGAAATTAAGGCAATAAATATCATTGCAATCGATTGTAATATATTTTTTAACCTTTTATAACTTTCCAGTACATTATAACCTGCCATGTCCATAATAGGCACAGGGTGTCCATAATAGGCGCACTTTACCTTACATGTACTTGCTATGGATTATGTTTAACCAAAAGAAGACATGGCTCAGAATTTCGGCCACATAATATGACCTGTCTAGTGGAGGTTCACACAAATTTAGTAAATAGTATCAGAAGCCCACTCGTCATTTAGTACACTTACCTTATTCAGCACCCTCTTTTCCTCCTAAAAACCTGACATGGCATCATCATGAGTCGTGTGTGGGTATGAAGTTAGACGGAACCTCCATTGTCGGGGGTTAAAAAAACTTGATTATGGTTTATAATTTCTTTTTTTCAAACTTTTCTCTAGGTTTTGGCATTTCTAACCTCAAGAGGATACAAAGATCAAGTTTTGAAAAATATTCAAGAAAGTAGGGTGAGTATTTTAGATTCTCTTGTACAGGAAAAAGAGAAATTTTAGATTTTCTACATTTCCTTAACTTGTTTTGAAGTAAAGCTGAAATCTTTTTTGTTCAAAAGGAAATCATCTAAAAAAGACCAGGTGACCCAGAAATCTTTTTAAGTGTTAAAACTTTAGGGGTTGTTTTTATTGAGATCTCCTTTTATTCACTTTGAGGTTTCTGCTGAATCATTTAAGCTTTTATCAGCATTTGACTGGGTCTCCATGGGCATTGGAATTGCCGATGTGCGACTCCTTATGGAAAAATTCAATAAAACCAAAACCAAAGAGCTACAAGAAAGGCTAAAGAACATCAGACAAAGTAGGACGAATTTGAATGGCGGGATTTCAATCATTTGAAGAATGAATATTTAACTGTCAAACTATCAGATGGAGGAGGGTTGAGAAAACATGAATTTGATAAGGAGGAAAAACTTATCGATGTTTTTCAAAAGTTGAAAGAGGCGTTTTTTCCTGACAGATATAATAAAAGAAATGGCTACCTAAGTTTGCATTTACAAAAACTGCTTGGCCCGGATATGAGTGAAATCACTGATCTAGAACAAACAATCCAAAACTTTATCAATAAAAAAATGTTTCGATCATTAAAACTTTACTTCTCAACAAAGAGGTGGAAAAAAATTGATAATGATCTTTCCGATAATGAATTCGAAGTAAACCCAAAAACATCAACTCCTAATAGTCTCGTCAAAACAAGACAACAAATGAGAAAAGAAAGCGTTCCAAGGGAACCCACACTACACGAAAGTAGTTTATTGGTTGTAGTACAGCATCCCCATTTAGGGAGAGTTCAACGTCTTTTCTTGACCAATGAAATTATGGAATCAGTATATAACTGGGTTGGCAGTTTAAATGAAGAACCTGACCTGTTTGAGCTTTTAACCGGACATCCTCGTAGAGTGGTTGACCCTAACGACAAAATTATTGTTGCACAAAGCAACATTTTACTAATGCGAAAAATTGACAACTCAAATTTTACGATGGACATTGTTTTCAAACAATCTTTGGCAACTGCTGGCCTAAACCAATCTCAGGCAACTCACACGCTTGGCCTCAACCCATCTTCGGCAATTCGCACGCCTGGCCTCAACCCAACTTCAGCAATTTGCACGCCTGGTCTCAACTCATCTTCAGCAACTCGCACGCCTGGCCTGAACCCATCTTCAGCAACTACTGGCCTGAACCCATCTTCAGCAACTGCTGGCCTCAGCACATCTTTTTCAACTCATACGCCTGGCCTCAACCCATCTTCGGCAGCCAATATAGCAAATACAACACAAACACAAACACAAAATACACCTCAAGGATTTTGTCCAGTTTGTCGATGTTTTTTTGACCTTGAAGTTATTGTCACTCATGCTGCAGAATGCGCTGCAAGAGAATATGGTGATGAGTTGTTAGAGGAAGAGGAACAAGAGGACAACCATGAAGAAGAGCCTCCCTTAGAGAACGAACATTACAGCCCTGAAAAGCTAAAAGAAATCATATCAACTTTCAGCACCATTCCTATTGATTCCTATATAAAGATCCGAGTTCAAAGAGGTTTGGAGCTAAAATCATTTTTTGAAAAACTTCGTCGGGATTGGGTGAAGAAACAAATTGGTAAAGTATCACTGAAAATTGAATATGTGGGAGAAGCAGGGATTGACCATGGTGGACCCAGAAGAGAATTCTTTTGTGGTAAGCCATCAACTTTATTAATTATATTAGTTTTATAACAAATTCTCTAACAATCGTTGACAATTTATAGTTCTTCTTACTGGCCTGTAATCGACTTTGAGTGTGTTGAATTTTTGGGGTGGATAAAAAAATCCCTGTTTTTGCAAAACAGAACTAAAAATAACAATATGTCAAGTTAGTACGACATTTAGCTTCTAAGAGAACACATCCTCAAGCAACTTATGACACGTCCAAATAACTGCAGAAATTACCATAAGTTCGACCTTTAGCCGGTGAGTTAAAATTTTAAAAAAAAACTGAAAATAATAACTGAATAAGGTGGCCACTACATTGAAGTTTTTTCGACCGGTTGTTACCTAATTGTTTTTAGACCCAAAATTGAGTAATTAGCAAATTAGTTTATTATGGGGAAGTTTTGCTGACGTCAGCAAAATTTTAAACTTGAATATCTCCTGATTGCTTTGTTCAAATTTTGACCAAAGATTTGTTTTACTAAATTCTATCTAAATAAACAGAAATTGCAAAAAGTGGTTATTTCTATTTTGTGATGACGTCATCAATTTTTTTAATATTTTTTTTAATTTGAATAATTGAGTTTATCATGATGAATCGTTGGTTAAAATTTGTGGTGAATTGAACAAAGCAATCAAGATATTCAAATTTAAAAGATTTTGATGACGTCATAATTATATAACTAATTTTCAAATTACTCAATTTTGGCTGAAAAATAATTAAGGAGAAAAGCTATTTCATTCTATACGAATGCCAGGATGGAAATTGCCTAAATTGTAAGAATATCATAAGAATATCCTCATGGTGAGTTTAAGACAAAGAACACATTTTTCACAACCCAGATTTTGATGTAAAGGAAATTGGTAATAAAACCACCTGTTATATTTGGAAAAAGCAACATAAATATGCACACAAAAATATAATTTAAAGATGAAAATTGTAAACGTCGAATTTTCACAAAAACTTTTACTCTCAAAAATAAGAATGCATTAAGAATATTTCACCTCTTTAGTGAATACTCCACCCTCAAAGCAAAAAATACTATTTTTCTAAACAAAAAGCGTGTACCCTTACAAGGAAGCTCTCCACTTGTATACATTTTATGTCTCTCATTTTTTAGAAGCTCTCAAGCAGATGCAAAACCTTTTTGACGAAAACAACCATAATTTACCACGTCCAAATCTTCTACAAGAATTTGCAGATAACAACTTCTTTAAAGCAGGAGTTTTGGCTGGATATTCCATTTTACAAGGTGGTCCGTCCCCCAAAATGTCCAAATTGTTTTTTAAAATCCTTGTCTTTGGCCAAGATGCTTTGGTCATGAATGAAAAATTATATACTTCAGGATTATTAAAGAAAGTAAGTACTTCCAATAGAAGATGAATAATAAACAAACTGTGGTCAATGTTTGTAGATAGTGCCAATGTAATTTGACATGCAAAAAAGATAAATACTTCTCGAAAGTAAATGTTTTGATTTAGAAATATCTTCAAGAATTATGAAAATCCCTATTTTTTAACGTATGTCTATCTGGAATACTTTAGGGCCGGATTCGGTCACAAAAGTGGCCTAAAATTGACCGCGCAGTCTGGTGACTTAAAATTTCCTAAATTTACAATTGGGTCTTTGAATAATCAGAAGGCTATTAATTAATTTTTAAGCAATCCTTAGGAACCACAGGCCTGAACTTAATTAATCTCATTGCATACTAAGGAATGTGTATTTATTTTCAATCAAGATTTTCATTTCCCGGAGAGTGTTGTACCGCTGGGTTCTTAAAAATTGACCCTACGTGGGATAAACTTTCACATCTTTTGCCAATAGTTGTGAAAAAGGTGACCCTGGATGAGATTCAAATTTCGAAATTTTCTGTAAGCCAGAAACATCCTGAAATATTTTTCTCGAATTTTCAAAACCAAAATCTATGATCTCAATTTATGTGTTTTTTCAACCCTACCAGGGGTTCACGAAATCTGAAAAGGTACCCTGACTAGGGTAAGTATTCCCTTGCCTAAGTATTCCCTAGGCTTCATTTGCAGCTCTTGGTAAAAAATAATGAAATTCTGTTCTTGTCATATAGATATCACAGATGGATGATGTGGAGTTGGTTCCTTATTTCACCACAGACGAGGGATATCAAATTTTAAGTGATATTGGTTACACGGGAATGCCTGGAAAAATAAAAGTAAACGAGCAGAAAAATATAATGAGGTATTTTATCAAATTTGATTAATGATCGTCTTTCTAATTTGAACACCTCTCTTATTCGATATTTTAGATGTTCGTTCCTCGAAGTGACACAATCATGTAATGTGCACATATCCATTCTCCAGACAGAAGCCCCCCTAACGGTTTGTCGGGGGTTTCAACAAGCACGATGGCCCGATTCCGAAATTTATTGGGTGTGATTGATTGAACGTGATCTTGGTTCGACAAAATATTGGAGCATGATGCGTGATTACACTAAATTTTTGCACTATATTACTGAAATTGCGATGATTTGGTCATTTGTAATGTGTGATTGATCTTAAAATTTAGTGTGGTCGCCTAATTCGGTTCTCTGCTGGGTGGCCTCAGTCAGACAGAATGAAGCGCATTTTAACTTTATCTACATTGGTTTTTCGCTGAATGAAAGTATTTTTAAAAGGTTCTTTGAAACTCGGGTTATCGTAATACCTGTGTCAGTAGTAGTGCATTAGTAACTCTCAAATCTGGTGATGTGATTCAACAAACCCTTGCTTTTGTCATTTTTCTAAATCACTACAGTGGCCTTAAAGGCTCATTAACACATACTGTGCGCGTGAGAAATTTAATGTTTACGAGAGATTTATACTGTGCGCACGAGAAATTTCAAATTCGAGAGAGAAAAAGAATTTACTACGCGCGAGAAACTTTGATTCTGAAAGCAAGGTAGATTTATTTAAAATGTATCATGCGCCCTCGACGCCCTTCGCTGTCTGTCAATTACTGTACATTTTCTGTAAAGTACATTACAGTAAAGTTGCTGTATTTTTTCTGATGATTTACTCACACTTTGTCTAATTGCAAGACCGGAATGATTTTTGGATAAAAGTCTTCTTTGCTTTGAATGTTTAAGTTTGATTGTTTTCGCGCTCACAAAGGATTCCCTCGAGCACACTGGTTTTCCTCGCGTGAATGGGAATATTTTACCCCACACACTGCTTCGCCCTATTTCGCTTGCTCACCACGAATGAGCCTTCAGGACCATCGTACATCATTACAGACTCCTATGCACACTATGATTTCGATTGGATGCAAAATGTAGGCAGTGCTAGTCTTGTGATAGAACTTTTTAACATTTTGGTAAATTTCTACTTTTACATGTTTTAAATTAAGTCTCTTTTTGTTTATAGGTTGCTTTTCTTGAGAGAAACGCTCTTTCCAGCCATACCTGCAATCCAACAGTTTAAAGAGGGTCTAGAAAGCACAAACTTGATTAGGATGATGGTTGCGCATCCTGATATTTTCGAAACGATATTTTGCGCCCAATTTGAATGGGACTTCGACAAATTCGAGGAACATCTTATTCCCGATTATGACAAGGATGATGGTTCTAATTTAAAAGTAAGGCAAACAAGCTGCATGGTTGCATTCCTCGAAGCCGTTGAGCTCGTTCACAATGAAAAAGGTAAGTCTCTCCTTGTTTCATTAGTTACTTACCGAAGTTTGTTCAACAGAAAAGGAACGCTTGGTATTGAAAAACCCTTGCTATTTTAATTCAAAAAGTTATTTGAAAAGTTCACTGTGTTTTTGGACCTACCTGGAGGTCCTATAAATTAACCTGTGTCCGTCCGTTCGTCTGTTCAGCGTTTTTCTCGAGATCTAGTCTAAGGATCTTTTTTTGGGAGAAGATTTTTGGCATGAAGCTAACTGACTATAAAACCTAAACAGTACTGGAGCCCGATTTTTCGAAAATAACTTCCTTCGGCATATTTTGGCCTAAATCAGGTAGATCTAATTATGTTTTAACTTGTTCTTTGTGAAAATTAATTTCATTCTCGTTTTCTATACACTAGATGTTCATGGATTCAACTTTTCCCAACTTATGCAGTTCATAACTGGAACTGATACTGTGCCTCCACTTGGACTTAACCCAATAGGGATATCGTTTGTCGACAAATGTCCACCAAATTGCGCTTGCCTACCCACGACATCAACATGCTCATTGGTTTTGTCGCTGCCAATTCATCTTAACACCGTGGAAAAGACGATTTCTTCACTTAAAAATGCTATCTTTAATAATCACGGCTTCGATGATTTTTAAATTTTCAGATTCTTTCAGTTTTTCGGCTTTTTTTTAGACTGTTAGACTAGTTTTTAATTTTTCAAAACCAAGTTTTGGCTTTTTAAAAGGATCTTTTTATAACTTGTTTACATTTTTCGAATTCACATTTCTTTGATATGATACTCACACCAAGAATGTATAATAGAACTCTGGATAAACAACTTGCTGAGTTTCTGTAGATTCTTCTGATGTTCTAGCTATGTCCGCGGTAATGGCATTATTGTTCACCCTCCTATCGTAAAAAAATCATTTTTCGTTCCTTTTTTATTGCCTTGTTCAATAAAATACAACAACTCAAGTCCCAAATGGAATCATAAGT
>JAUJPO010045007.1:0-16836 GCA_032270745.1 Tiaropsis multicirrata
CGATATTCTTAATTTTTTGGCCATTTTCATCATGGACATTCTTATAAAGTGTATTCTTATAAAAAGAAAAGCGTGTAGGTGTTTAATGAAGAGTCACTCAGGTTAAGTAACCTACTGGACATGTGGCCTAGAAGGGTAGGTTTTTCCCATGTTCTAACAAAAGCCAGGTGCACTGAAAGGGTGGAAATTTTGAGAAAATTCAGAAAATCTTTGCTAAAACTGAAAGAAATAGACGGAAAAGTACTGTAAGGGTCAAATTTTGAAAACAAAATCTTTGTCCGAACGTACGGTATAGTTTTAAAATCGAGTTCCCCTCCCTAGGTTAACGTCCTGGTTTCAGAGACACAAGCGACAACAGAAGCTACGATTCTAGTCATAACTTTAAGGAGAAATCTTGAAACATACACCAGCAGACACACAGCGTTATTTCAACATTGTTTCAACGTTCAAATAACATTTGAAGTTTAGGGTGGGTAATTTTCGAAATGTAACTTCAAAACAAACAAACAGAAAAGCATTGTGTCTTTTGTTACAGTGGACAACGGACTTTTTAAGCGCATGCGTATAAGATCCGCAAAATCAAAACATTGGAAACAAAAGGCTTTTCCGTGTCACAAAGGCACAAAGGAGTGTATTTTAAAAAACAACATAATGTTAAGGCACTGTTTACATTATCTCGTGTTAATATGGTATTTTTTCATATCCCACTCAGCCGTGATGAAACGTTTGTTTACATCACGTGATTGAGTAATTTGAATGAAAAGAAACAGACATACAATTTTGTTTTTTATAAGAACATTGAAATTCGAAGAAGCCTTCTAATGTTCTTAGCTTTTTGGTTTCAAGCCTTAAAATGTTCTTAAAATGTTATTAATTAAGTCTTTCAATTCATGCGTACATAATCAGAAATTAAAAATGTTCTCATTTCTATACTCTTGATTCTTCATAACCTCCAAATGTTTCCAAATGTTCTTAACATGTTCTTAATTTTTTTGACCTCGAAGCCTTATGTTCTCATATACTTTGTTCTTATAAAATAACATGTACAAGCCTTGTATCGGAAATAAACTAGGAAATATTAACTCCCCTAGAGTAGAAATTTCCTAGTAAATCATGACTCCCTTTAGTTTATAAGGACTCCCCACTATTTATAAATGTGGTTTACAAATAGCTAAAGGGAGAAAAAAAACTGGTGGTATAAGGAAATTCCCCTTTTTAGTTTGAACAAATTTCCTTGGTTTGAAGTCATTGCATATCAAATAACCATGCGACAACATTCAACTTCAGCATAGCTTGATTTGGCAAACCAGGGTTGACGATAAACAATACTTATTGCAAGCCCTGTTAAATCTCTTTCATAAGTTAAACCTAGAGGAGTCATTTTAAACTGGGGAGTTTAAATTTTCCTAGGAAATGTTAACTCTAGGGGAGTTAAAATAAACTAGGTTGTTTTAACTGGAGAGTCACAATAGACAAGTTTATTACGACTGGGGAGTTACTATTTAGGTGACAACTTTCACCACTTTTGAAGTCTCCAGACTGCCCTAAACTTTTAACCTCTTTTTGGCGAAAAACTCGTCCCCAGGCCCCAAAAATCTAAATGAAAAAAACACCCTAAGGTATTCACCCAAGGAACAAGTGTGCCAAATTTCAGCCAAATCGAACAATTTTTGAAGCCTGCAGCATGCCCCAAAGTTTTAGGACAGACACACAGACACACAGACACACAGACATTCTTAGATTATAACTCAAAAGTCAAGAATACCTTCCTTTCAGAGTTGTTCAAATGGGAGACTTTGATTAATTTAATTTTTGTGTTTTTGCGACCCTACCCAGGGATTTACAAGAGCCGAAAAAGGCACCCTGACCAGCGGCACATCCCCGTACCATCTTTTGTCTAAGTACCCCACCTCCGTACTTTTCGTTTGCCTGAGCCCCCCCCCCCCCTTACCGGGCATAGAACGACGTTACATTTTATGATATTAAAAAGTCATAAAATTTATTAACTTTAAAACGAAATTCGAGAAACTCCAGTGTAAAACCAGATGTTTAGAAGATTCTAAATAAGTTTAAAAAAGAAACTTTGCGTCCAGCACACACGAAACGTTATTTCAACGTCAAACCAACGTCGCTCCAACGTCAAACCAACGTCGCTCCAACGTCAAACCAACGTCAAACCAACGTCGCTCCAACGTCAAACCAACGTCAAACCAACGTCGCTCCAACGTCAAAACGGTATATGGACGTTGAAATAACGTTGTGATGAAAAAAACTATAAGATTACCGTTTACTAAATGATGAACACAAAACAACCAACAAGTTTTCTTATCGACTTCAGTTCAGAAACAAAAAAAATTGTAAATAAAAATGTGTAGAAGAAGGAAACTAATAGTAAATGGCTACCCTCTTTGTTCTTAAGATTTCATGCCTTGGCAAGATATCAAGAGGAAACCCCTCAAACAAAGGATTGAAGGGGACAGGTTTATTCCTGCCAAATAGTTTGGTTGTTTTCATAAAAAATCGTATGAAAAGGGAATAATCTTCCGACCACTAATGATCGCCTTTTGCCATACTCCCTTGCAGAAACATGACGTTTTTTCAAGGTTGTATCAGATTTCAAATTCTTGTAAAAACCTTGTGACGTAGCAGTCACGGAACGTTCTTTTTAACGTCGAGCTATTCTGACGTCAGAATGTTGTTTGGGGGAATGGGGGGTAATTTTCTTACCCGTCTTACAACTAACGGGTTTCATTTTACCATGCTGGGACAAAAATGGTTCCCTATTTTCACTGCATTATAGCAAAAAATTATGAACAATAAACTTAAGGTTAAAATTCACCCAGTAGACAAACGTTACATATAATTCATCTGCCAAATTAAGCGCATGTCGTTCTTTAGTACAAAAGTCTCTGAAAAATTGCTTGAATGAAAGAGAGAAATTTTTGTCTCGATGCTTCGTTCTCCAAACTCGTTTAAGAGACTTTACTACGAAAAGAAAAACTTTCCTATTGGCAGCTCCATATCCTCGGTTATTTCAACACTGTTTCAACATCCAAATAACGTTCTGACGTTGAAACAACCTTCTACTAAGAATAAAAATTAAGTATGAAAGTTCTTTCGACTCTTAATAAGAAAAACATGTACTAACTGATTGAGTTTCAAATGCCTTTTAAAAAATAACATAATACTGATCCCGGTCTGTTTTAGCTGAAAAGAGTTTCTGATTTGTTCTACTCATGCAGGTCAAAACGGGTCAAAACATAATAAACTGCACAGGGGGATACAGAAGATTCTCTTCGTCAAAATCTTTGATAACCTTATGCATCGGCCACTAAACTAACACATGATTTCAATACATTTCATATTTTGTTCGAAAAATCGTTTTAGCAACTACAAACAAGATGATAAATGGGCTTTTCTAGAAAAAACCCGTACCCCTGTTGAGTTTGTCGATTTTTCTTAACGCCAGCCCCCTGGATTTCCGGCTTGAATATTTCAAATCTACCTCTAGAGGAAAGATCGCGTACGGGGATGTTCCGTCCGTCAGGTTACATTTTTTGAAGGTCTGAAGTGTCTGACATGGTCTAAAAATCAGGCAAATTTTAAGCCTCCGAGCGGCACGTCCCTATCAGTCATCAAGGTCAGTGCCCCCCTCCCCCCCCAGGACATGAACTTGTCTCTTGTCATCTTAGAAAAAAACGTACCTACAAAAAGTAAAATTGCTTCAGCAGAAAGTAAACATTCTATTCTCAGGTACACTACTCAAACAAGCTGTTGCAGGTCTGATGTTTATTGTGAAATTTGCTTTAATTTTTCTCAGGGAAATGTGAAAGTATCAGTTTTTTAAATTCGCCTATAATCATTAGCCCAGTAAGCACAACGTTAGTTTGCCGTCCAAATAACGTCTTTCAATGTCCAAAAAGTCACATATTATAGAAATCAAAACGATGTCTAGCGTTTAATGGGAAAGCAACATCCAATAAATCTGATCGTTCTTAGCCATTTTTAAAAGTCAAGTCCTGGCAGCACTGAAAGAGTTAATTAAGCCATTTTTTTGCAATGTCTGTGCGGTAATATAGTTTTTTTTTCATGTCTGGTTTCGACACTAGGAGTGACTCAAATTGACCAAAGCAAAGCCAGTGACTGAAAACTAGCCTGCGCTGTAGTAAAATAGGCTAATTTTTTAGCCCATTAAAAAAAGCTGAGGTCTAATATTTTTTTAAATATGAGTACGAGAGAAACATATATAGTTCTTAAAATATCATATGACCTTTCACTTTTGACATGTCACGATCTTGCCTTTTCTCTTTAGACAGTTTGCATAAATTATGCAGGATGAGGGGGATAATATATCATGGGATAACGCTAGAAATAACTGACTGACGCTTAAGAGTACCCCTGCAGTCTTTATCAGATTCATTAAAAGGAGAAATAGTTTTAGAGAAATTTCACTGATTTTTTGGCAAAGAAAAGCAATGCATTTATGACATTGGGCTTTTCCAGAAAAAGTCCGTACCCCCCTGTTGATCATATAAGATATCCAAGGGGGTCCGAAATTTTCAATATTCTCTAGGATATCCAGGGGGTGGGGGAGTTCAAAATTTTCATTATCCTATGATATCCAGGGGGGTAAGAATTTGAGGACCAACGATATCCAGAGGGGTTCGAAATTTTCGGCACGGTAGCCAGGGGGGTTGGTTTTAAAAAAAATCGACATCCTCAACAACAGGGGGTAATATGGATTTTTTCTGGAAAAGCTCACTATAAGCTTTATATTTTATTTCGCCCTTTCAAAAGAATCAAGTCGATACATAACAGATCTCTAAATTACGAGCAGTTAGAAAACACCCAGACACGAAACGTTATTCCAAGCGCCAGAACGTTTTTTTGTTGGAATAACGTTCTACTAGGCGGCTGAAAACAGATGTTGAATGTATGAATGCATGGAATTTCAACGTTTTTTGTCATATTGAAAACAATTGTTGATTGCAACACTACGTTCGCTCTGAATAATTTCCAAACCACCAGTGCAGTGGTTTGCTCCCTTTTGAATTGGGCGCTATGGTAACCGAATCCCAAGGGAGCTTACTTAACTACTTAACTACTCCATTGATAGATGTGTCATTTTGAGTCTTGTGAGACATAATCACCTTAGTAATTATATGAAAACGAGGCAGTCGTTTCTCGTGACGTAATTTTATGAGTATGTCTATTCAGGCAACGAAAACCAGACGCCGCTTTCTAGTCCATACTGGTATGAATATAGAGATGGTGTAAATCCAGCGGGCACGGAACGTTGTTGACGTCATGTGTCACGTGTCTGTTGGAAAACCATAGTCGTTTCACTGGATGTATTTATGGAAAGATTTAAAAAAAAAAATCATACCGCCAGAAGATTTTATCTGCGCGCCAAAATATCCACCGGGTCCATCTTTCATTCCTATGGTGTACGCCACATAAACTCCGCCCTGTCTTTGTTTATTTTCAGTCGGGTGGAATTGCAAATCGTTCCATTCGATATCGACTGCCAAAGACGTTATTGGTTTTTGACTGAGTGGAGGTTCGAAAATCATTCTAGCGTACATGGCCTTCTGTTTGGTGCTTTGTGTACACGAGCTGGTATCAACAGGAGGCCATATGAAATTTTGATGGAATTTCTCATTGGGCGATGAATTACTGCATTGGATAACTATAGAAAAATCAGAAAATGAGTCATTAATCAATCAGGAACAATACGATACCCCCTGCAAACTCCAGGCAATTGTATCATCAGAGGCGGATACAGAAGCTAATCAACTTCTTATTAACGAAGAGTGTTGACTTCCAAATAAGGAAAGTAAACAAAAGCAATACCCTACGTCAAAATTTTCTGAGTACCTCGTACTGTATCTATCCACCACTGTGTTTAGTAAGCTTTGTCTCAAAATTGAAAGCATAAACTATAAAAAGTGATCGCAGTTCGTAGTAAGAAATAGATGGGAGCCCGTCTACTTCGGCTCTCATTGCTTGATTTTTCTTCAAGATCTTGAAGAAATGCATAGGGCTTTTCCAGGAAAAGTCCGTATCGCCCCTGTTGAGGATATAGGATATCCAGGGGGTCCGAAATTTTCAATATCCTAGAATATCCAGGGGGTAAGAATCTGAAGACCAAGCACATCTAGGGGGTGGGGTTCAAAATTTTCAATATCCTAGGATATCCAGGGGGGGTAAGAATTTGAGGACCAAGGATATCCAAGGGGTTCGAAATTTTCGGTACGGATATCCAGGGGGTTGGTGTTTTTTTCTGGAAAAGCCCATTTAGGTCCGTCTACACCTGCGAGAGCAACATGGCCTCCAGCGTAGTTCCAGTTTCACTACTATGCACCATGGTGTATCTGTGTGTTGAGTAAGCAGAGCCAGGCATGTCTGGAGACCGCTATTATTCCTACTTCAAAAAGAGGAATTTCTACTTTGAAAGGAGTAGGACCCATTTCCCCATGGGAAGGAATAATACCATTAGCTGAAACTAAAGGTTGGAATATCGTAAAGATGAGATGTCTTTTCATACCGGAGGACCCGTCTGTGGATGGGAGTCTGGAAATGGTCCGAATGGCTGTTTTGAACTGTCACATCAGTTTGTAGTGTTGCTTGTGCCATTCTTAGTCACGGAGAGATTCACGGTATCTGTAAATAAATATGTTGACAATAATTTGTTAGATTCAAAATAAATTCGATATCTTGCGCCATCTTACAGTTTCCTTTTCTATCCTAGTATCAGACAAAGTTCGGGTCATTTTGGACCAGAATATACTTCGCGTTTATCGTTCGTTAATATATTCTGTGAAAAAGTCGGTTTTGCCGATAATTTTCCCGTTTTAAAACTCTTTTTCGTACATACACGTGTTGAAGTCAAGCACTTCGTCCGCATCTTTTTCAAAATCTCAGACTAGAAATCGCAAATGAAAACAGCCTTCCTACGGATTTTAGAATTTTCGTAAATATTGGAATTATTTTGTTTAGACAAGCGATTCACGTCTGTGTTCTTAGACGAGATTTTTAGTTGGACTTGTGTCGGCGCGAATCAGAAACCCTACGTGTTTAACTCGACGAAAAAATCGGGAAATAAAACGGGGAAAATGGGATTTTAAATCCAATCTTTTTCATCTTTTAGTTGGACTTGTGTCGACGTGAATTGGAAAACCTACGTGTTGAGCTCGACGAACAAGAAGAACTTACGTTAAAACAGAAACGTGAGCTCAACGACTTACATAACACCAACGATACGTTAGAGTCTGATGTCAACCGCCTCAACAAACAAAAGAAACGCATGCAAAATGAATTGGATCAAATTAATGCCATCTTTGACACTGAGAAAAGTGAAATTGCTGGATTGCAAGTAAAATTGAAACGGGCTAACAAGGTATTAAGAGTTTTCAGCCAAGTTAATTACAGTTTAACTCGTGTAATTTGAAAACTCGTAATCTTCGGTCCCGTACAATTCGAACAAAATCTTCGGTCCCGGCCAACTTAATCAAAATTTAATCAAACTATTCTATAATTCGAAAACTCATGTAGTTCGAACAAATGTTCTGGTCCCCTAGGAAGAATTCTACATGAGTTTAACTGTATGTACTTAGCTGCTATTCAGAAACATCAGGATTTTTGGCATTTATTCCGTATAAAAGATTACGTCATAGATATCATGAATATCGAGGTTACACAAGGAGGTATTTTGAACGTTAGACGCGTCTGTGGTGGCCTCTACATAATTCGTCTATAATTCGAAGCAAAACTTGTAAAAGAAAGGCCGCCAAAGACACGTCTAACGTCCTAAATAACTGATTTCCTCATGCTTTTTTTCAGGTGGTAGCTGAGGAACGTCGACTTCGTGATCAATTACAAGAAGCCAAGTCCGATCTTATCATCGAGAAAACAAACCTCGAAAATAAGGTAAAAATTTATTACTCGAATCTTATTTCAGTTTTTTAAAATCAGATTTAATGGTGGATGCTTTACAGATGAGGGCCTGTTTTTTTCATTTATAAATATCGGACGTGGAGAAATCGATACTTTCAACTATCGATTAAAAACGAATGGTTGAAAGTTATGGCGTCACATTTGATTTACAACATACTTTTGAGTCTTTTCACAAACACCCACCAAATTATCAAGTCAGAAGTTTGTCTCTTTTATTCAAGCGATTTTTAGAGACTTTTGTACACTAAAGAACGACGAGTTTGGAGAACGAGTCATCGAGACAAAAATTTGTCTCTTTTATTCAAGCGATTTTTAGAGACTTTTGTACTAAAGAACGACAAGTTTGGAGAAGGAATTACTTGACTTGACTTGCTGAAATGTGTCGAAATATTCAACAAATGCTGTTTTAGTTTTCCCTGTTCATTACTGCAATCACCTTTTAGTTTATATGCATATCCTATAGCTTTAAACACCATTTTGCAGGTGGAATCATTAGAAGATGACAAAAAAGCTTTGGATCGCGAGGTAACAGATGGCGAGATCGCGCGCAAGACGCTTCGTATTGAAAATGAAAATCTGAGCGATGCCAAAGACAACGCAAAATCTCTGATCAACAATTTGGAGAAAGATAAACGACATGTGGACATTTTGTTGGAAGAGGCACGAAAGACGAGCGCTAGTCTAGAATCACAGTTGGGAGAAGTTGAACAAAATTATATGACTCTCCAAGGTTGGCTTCTACACTATGGAGGAATCCCAGCATGGCATCCAAACAACGTTTTTTCGTTTTGGAATAATGTTGTGTGTCTGCTAGGACACAGGAATGTAAAATTCATTCATTCGATTTATGAGTATTCGAATTGTATGAGATATACACTGATCTCTGCCGATCTCTACCTGGATTGGGCCTCCTAATATTTTGGCTTTGTGACCGTTATCGACAACAAATTCATGTTTTCATGGAAATCCGTAATGGATTAGAAACCTACTCAGTAGATTATAGATGTCAATGTAGTATTGACCTCTCTTATCAAAGCAGAAATACGAGTCGTTTGTATGTAAAACTTTTTCATAATATTTTTCAGGACAAAGCCAAGCAAATAAAGAACAATTTGCAAGAGACATCTCAAGAAAAGATGACAAAGTTGAAGAACTCAAACGCGCCGCTGATAAAGCTGTAAGGGGCTTGGAATGAATGAAATCTTGATTGGTCTCTGTTAACCAAACACAAATAGCAGACTTTGCTACGAGAAACTCTTTTTCTATTTGTTATTTTTCAAGAACGAGATGTAAGGGGCTTGGAACCAAAGTACCCCTATTGATTATATATTCTTGATTTGCCTTTGTTCACCAAACATAAATAACCGATTTTTCTACGTGAAACTCTTTTTTCTATTTTCCAGTGATTCGCCTCCTTTAACCAAAAACAAATAACATATTTTTATACGAGAAACTTTAATATTGTATTTACAAAAGAACGTGATTTGCCTCTGTTAACCAAGCACAAATAATAGACTTTGCTTACAAGAAACTCTTTTGCATTTTCCAGGAACGTGATTTGAAAGTGACCTTAGAAGAGGAGAAAAAGAAACGTGAGCAGATGATGGCGTCGCGCAAAGGATTGGAATCACAAATCACTGGTCTGCAAATTGAACTGGATGAAGCAAACAGGAGAAATGATGACCAGCAGAAAGTCATCCGAAAATACCAAGTAATGAACCGTTCGCCTTTACGCTGAACTCTAAATTCATGATATGCGTCATATACGTCATTACGTCATAGCGGGGAAGTTTTGCCATTATTTTTGTAAAAGTCCGAAATTTGTCCTCTCTTTTTTAGGTGTTTCCGTTAAATGACGTAATGCTAACTTGCGCATATCATGGATACAGTGTAATCTCTCTTAATCGGGCATGGTCTAAAGCGGACAGCTCTTGGAACTCGGACTATTCCTTGGAACGAAAGGACTGATTTCAGTTTATTTCAATCTCTATATAACGATCTCTATATAACAATCTCTATGAAAAGCGGACACTTTTTTGACATCAATGATGTCCGCTTTAGCAAGGAATTGCAATATAAAAATGTTTTTGTTGTAAAAAACAAATTCTTGGCTTTAGAGAGATTCATCTGTAATTTAAATTTATTGCATGATTTGAAAACAGGTTTTTTAATATCAGATTCCCAGATTTGCTCCTCTTTGTTCTACTCATAGTTTTATTTTTTTGTTCCTTAAAATTCTTGTTTCCTAAGATTAAAGCCAATTTGTAGGTTTAAAAGGCGACTTAAAAATGTGCCGAGGTTGCAAAACGTTTGCAATTTTTTCAAACCAATCAACGACGAGTATATGATCTCTTAGTTTGCTTTCGGAAAAAAATCCATTCCACTAGAGACTGGATACCTATTAATTATTTCTTCTGCCTCATTTTAAGACTCTAAGATTACATTAGACTAGAAACCTTCTTTTTCTCTCGTTTTCAGACCCAACTAGCTCATCTAGACTAGAAACCTTCTTTTTCTTTCGTTTTCAGACCCAACTAGCTCACACTAGACTAGAAACATTCTCTTTCTCTCGTTTTCAGACCCAACTAGCTCAACTGAAGGAATTGCAAATGGAATTGGGCGAGATGAGCGAACTGAAAGACAGTTTGTTGCGCGAACTCAAAGAAATGGAGAAGAAAGTGAAATCCGCTCAATCAGAGAAAGATTCAGTGATCGCCAATCTTCAACAAAGCGAACGTGCAAAACGCGCGGTAAGTTGTGGAACCATTAGGAGTGTTTCAACTTTTTTTTTAAGTCCTGGTTGTTTGCCCTCTGAGGGAAAACAGAATAAAGAATAAAGAGTTAATCATGAATATAACGGACACGGTTTTGGGGGTAACCATTTATTCCTTAGTCAATTTTTGATGAGTTTTATGATCAGTTTCCGTTTATTTTTACTGATTTGGGTAAGGATAGCTCTACGGAGAAATAAGGACGGATAGAAAATAGCCAAAATCAACTTTCTGTCTATCAGTATAAATCAGAAAAAAAGGGACGGATAGAAAAATATTTATCTTCTTTTTCTATCGAAATTCGAGCGTCAAATCGATGCACAAATGTGTTATAATTACTCTATCAATTTTGCTTTGATTTCACTATGTATTCTCGCGTTTATACTGATAGAAAAATAACCGCCTTCATTTATCTATCGATTATTTTGACTTATGATTTATATTGATAGAAAAACATAATTTTCAATTTTTCTATCCATCGCTATTTCTCCGTCTCAGTATAAATAGGGCTAATGTCTGTGATATCTAGAAATGATATTTTCCTGACTAGCGCTAATGTTTGGTGTGGAATATCTCCTTTTACTTCCTCTAGTGTTGTTGTGTTGTGGTCAATGTTTGAAGAAGTTTAATATTTGAAATCAAAACTTTTTACAATTCCTTTTTGCTTATCCAAGTATATTATAGTGTGGGTTCAACCTTATCTTGTTTGAAAACCTAAGTATGACCATTTTTCTTTTATTCACGCTAGGCGGAGGATGAAGCGGTTGAGATGCAACAAGAGATGGATGCGCAAAAAAGTTTGCTCAGACAACAAGCTTTGGATGAAAAGCGTATCTTGGATGATAAATATAACGAATTGAAAATGGACTATGATGAAGAAAAGAATCGGGCTGATGAAATGGATGCCAAAGTAAGTTAAAGTTTTCTATAGTAAAGCTTGTTAGAAAAGTTTGAATAATCGAGGCACCTTGGATGATAAATATAACAAATTGAAAATGGATTACGATGATGAAAAGAATCGGCCTGATGAAATGGATGCTAGAGTAAGTTTTCGAAAGCATGAAAAGTTTTCTATTGTAAAGCTTGTTAGAAAAGTTTGGATAATCGAGGCATTTACGACATTTTTTTTTTACTTTTCAGGCGCGTAAATACCAGAAAGACGCCGAAGCAGCGAGCAGTAATTACGCCAACGAAAGAGATGAACGAAAAACTTTGGAATTTCAAAAAGCTAAATTGTCCGCCGAAAACAAAGAATTGGACGAAAAATATTCCAAGTTGGACAGCACACTTAAAAACAAGGTTTGTCAATATTGTAAAAAAAGTTTTGTTATATCCTGTAGCAATAAATTAAGTACAGTTTATTTGTAACCATCAATTGAGACAGTGCTAAAGCAAATTGAAAATAGATTACGACGATAAAAAGTTTTAGAAAGCATGAAAGGTTTTCTATTAATAGTAAAGCTTGTTAGAAAAGTTTGGATAATCGAGAAAAGAAAAGTCTTAAAGTTTATATGTTTGTTAGCCTATATGAAAATTACCAATTTGTTTAATGAAGGGGCCTTGAAACTCTCAGGAGTTCCAATTCAACCAGTACACATTTTTTATAAGAACATTAAAATTCGAAGAAGCCTTCTAATAATTTTAGCTTTTTTGGTTTCAAGCCTTAAAATGTTCTTAAAATATTATTTTTCAAGTGTTTTAATTCAGGTATACATAATCAAAAATGAAAAAGTGTTCTTATTTATATACTCTTGATTCTCCAAAGCCTCTAAATGTTCTTAACATGTTCTTAGTTTTTTGACCTCGAAGCCTTATGTTCTTATATAATTTGTTCTTATAAAAAACTTTTATTAGGTTTTGAAAATAGTGAGTGATTGATACAGGTTTCCTTATGTTTTTGTATTTTAAAGAATGGAATTTTGTAAACAACAGATGCCCAAAATTATTCGGTTACGTAGTTAGTTGGTATAAGCGAGGTTACACAAGGGGCTATTTAGGACGTGAAATGTACGACTTGGACCTGTACATAACCCGGCCCAGAAAAATCTTTATGCGTATAATCCATATTATTGATACACGTTCTAAATGACCCCTTGCGTAACCTCGCTATTGACTACCAAACTGGTATGTAAATTACACATCGACCCTTCTCCCGGAACCGAGGACCTCTAAAGCGCCATAAAGAATCTTATCTTTTAAAAACTTATCTTTTAAAAACAACAAAATCATTTCAGATCCGTGAGACAACTGATGTATTGGAGCGCCGAATGCACCAAATGGAGGTTGACTTAGAAGGTGAAGTGAAGGAGCGCGATGCTCTCACTAAAACTCTCCGTCGAACTGAAAAGTCATTGACCGAAACCACCGCTCTCATGACGGAAGCGCAAGAAGCCGAAGAGGTCTACAAAGGCCAGGTTAGAATTTGTTGGTTTACCGAGTTCTTTCTCTTTTCTTTCGTATATCGGAACCTAGATTTCTTCCCGATTCCTGCCCGATTTTGTAACAAATTTTCCCCGATGAATCAATCGCAAAGAATAGCGAGGTTGCGCAAAAAGCTAAATTACCATTAACTCATAATAAGAGAGACTGAGACGAGCTTTGAGTTAGCCAAGTAAAACAATCAACTTTGACTAAAGTTTATGGAAAGATATTTTCTCATCCTCTTTTTAACACTTTCCTCGATTGTTTCCCCGAATCTGTTCAAACTTTTCCCGAATTGGTTTAACATTTCCCAAATTTTCTCCAAATCTGTTCAACATTTCCCGATTGTTTCCCCAAATCGGTTCAAAATTTCCGATTCTTCCCGAATCAGTTTAAAATTTCTCAATTGTTTCCCCGAATCGGTTTATAATTTTCCGATTTTCTTTCCATTTCAGGCCGACAAGTTGACGAAGAAGACGGAGCAGCTTCGACGTGAACTGATGCAAGCAGAAGAAGACTTGAAGAGGGCACAATTGGGAAAAATTAATGCTGAAAACGAACTTGAAGAGAAACAAGATGAATGTGAATCTTTGAAACGAGAATTACAACGTGCAAGAGGAGCGTAAGTGTCCGAAATTTAAATTTAGTGTCCGAAGTTAGAATTTAGTGTCCGAAAGGTTGAATTTTTTGAATAATTTGATTAATTGAGGGTGATCTTGGATGATAAATGTATTAATATTTTTGATTTTATTTTATATACTTTTTCTATTTTTCATTTCTCTTCTCATTTCTAGAGCACAAGCAAGAAGCCGAGCTGTTGAACTTGTCAGCGACGACGAACTTGAAGATTAAATCTATGCTTTTTTTTTGCGGACCACAAGAGACGAATAATGAATTTGCAGATTTGTCCAATCGATCGCAAATGAACCAACAACTGTTGTGAAACATAACCAACTTGTACCGCAATAATGATGAACTTTGGATGGTATTGATAGAGAAAAATGGGTGAGGCTTTTAATCTATCTAGCAAATGAAGGAGAGTTTCAACTAATTGATAGATTAGAAGCCCAACTTTTTAATTTCTCTTTTTCAAACATGGGAAAATCTTTTTGAAAAGTTCACTTTATAACATAAAATTAAAAAAACAGATTTAATTTCGACAAGTCCTGCCGCAGCCGATGACGTTTAATCCTCCTGTATTATAAGGGCGCATGACGCCCGGCACCCCTTTTTCCCACCCTTTAACGCCCTTTTGAAGACACGTGAGTCTAATGACGGTTATTCTCGCTTCTTTAACTCTTTCAACATTCTAACGTTTAAAAAGTACTCAGTTTTACGTTTTACTATACTTTTTTCGCAGTTTTCTGAAGTGAGTTTTATATTTTACCTTAAAAAAAACAGCCATCTTGCCCTGAGTTTTCCATTTTACCTCAAAAGAAGCCATTCTTCCTCCCCTGGGTTTTCCATTTATCTGGGGCGTCATGTGTACCTCTAGGTTTTTACTTATAGATAGATCTTGATCTTTTGTAGTATTTTCTTTTGCGAACTAATTTTTTGTTAGGTTAGACTAGAACCCCTAATTTGCACTTTTCCCCTCTTTTTTTAAGAGCAATCTTAATGACAGGTTTTACAATTAAACAAATTCTACACCTAATATTTTGTTGTAAGTCTATAATATTTAACACGAATAATCTATCAGTTAGGAAAATTAGGAAATTAGGAAAATATTATCAAAGAACAACCTAGAAACCATTTTGTAAGTAGAAGATATTTAAGGTTTGCAGAAGAAGAAACGAGAGAAAATTCGATACCTTATTTGGAAGAGAAATTTCCTTATTTGGTATCTGTATGACCTTACTTGGTCACTAAATGACCTTATTTGGTCACATATTTTCACTATTTCTTCTTCTGGTGAGCCTTGTGTTTCCCTTTAGGTTTGTTTTCACATTTATAAAACTTTGTGACATATTTTGAAATATTTTTTTATAAGAACAATCGAGATTATTTAAGCTCCAATTTAAAACTTGTTTTCCTTAATATTGTTTTAATAAAAAAATATTCTTTTTGTTTCAATTTTCCCAAATTCTTTTGTATTTTACTGTATCTTAAAAATATTTTTTTTGTTCTTGTAGAAATATTAAATAAATTAATGATTAAAAACATGTACAAAACGAATAAATTTGTGAAATACTTTTAAATTCCAGTGACATGAACTCAGCACCCTCGGACCCAGCGCTTCTTACCCCACTAATGTTATTGGTAGTGGGGCAATTGAGTATTTAGCCAACTAGGAGCCCTTAGGGTCCGTTGCCAAAATACGTGACCCCTAGAGTCGAGGTTGATGAATTCAGGTTTTTAGTTTTTTATTCCGAATCCAGATAAAAAATTACAGGATTCTTATCAAGATATCAAGTACTGATACTAAAATCTGTTGCAAAAATATTGTCAATCTAAACAATTAATGTGTAGAAACCAGCATGACACAAAATAAATGATACTGTCCTGGTTTCTACATGGTAGCAGTTGTTACTGACATACTGACAATCATTTTGCAACAGACTTATGTATGGTATATTCTTTCCCTAATTTTTAGATTAAAAAAATCTATCCATTGATTTGGAAACGACTAGTATAAGCAGCCGATTCGGTCAAAGGTTTTTTGTGATCTCTTACTTATAGATAAGATTTTCATGAACTCCCATGTAGAAACCAGGACAGTATTGCTTATTGTTACCTTTGTGTGTCAACATGGTTTCTACATAGATAAACAATTTTTAGTGACAATATTTTTACAACAAATTTTAGTATCAGTACTGATTGAATCTTATCACTGTGACCATACAATCTGCCTTTGAGTTTCAAAATTCATGAAAAAAAGTGAAAATTTTAGAATTAAAAAAAAAATACAGCGGTGGCTGAAGGTAAAGATCAGATACTTGATATGTTTTGTTCTGGATTTAGACACTCGAGTTTGATTTTTAAGGACATTTCATGATATCCATTACGTAATCTTTTCTAGACAAACATTCCAAAAGGCCAGAAGTTTGCCAAAGTTGATGTTTAAAATTCAAAACTAGTGGCAAAAACCCGACCTTTATGATTACGTAATGGATAATTTATGATTACGTAATGGATAATATGGTGAATCTTTTTACAACAGATTTTAGTACGACGGCGTCAAATACTTGGGACGATTTGATCTGTAGTTGGACATGTTGTATTCTGCAATTCGAATTTGTGTAATATCATCGAAATCGTTAGTGACATCCTTGGTCACACAGTAAACGATGTATTGCAGAAGTAAATACATCGTAAAAAATGTGACCAATGTTAAGAGAATGTGCTTTAACATAAAATCCATGGTCTATGGTTTCACACACTGAAAGAAAAGAAAATATTTTTTACTAGACCTCAGCTAAAGATATAGCTGTCAGATTATACTCAGTTCAAAAACAATTTTAGTTGAAACAAAGTCCAGTTCAAAGAAAATTTATTGGGATCAAAAGTCAATTCAATCCAGTTTTTGTTGCGAAACCTAACATCAACGATAAAGATTCTTGAGTATCTAAAACTAACAAAAATCGTCTGGAGGTATCGTTCGGCCGGTGTCGTACACGTTTTTTTTTTATAAGAACAAAGTATATAAGAACATAAGGCTTCGAAAGGTAAAAAAATTAAGAACATGTTA